>PVLA01004415.1:0-177466 GCA_004027455.1 Hydrochoerus hydrochaeris
TTTCCTGATATTCTCTTTGGATCTGTTTCATATATTCTAGGTTTTGTTTATATTCTTCATCAAAGGCTTCTCTCCTTTCTCTGGGTTCCTCTATTCTTTCATTTGTGTCTACTTGAGGATTACCCAGGACTTCTTTTATTAATCTTCTTATATCTTGCTTCACCTGAGTTAGAATTTCAGATTTAAATTTGACGATGAGATCATGGAGGTATTTCTTTATTTCTGATGAGGCTGTCTCTGGCATTACAGGTTTGCTGCTCTCAACCTCCTTTTCATTTACCTCTGTTGGACTCACTTTCCCTGGTCCCACAGTTGGGGACCTTTTGCTCTTTCTCTTTCTTGTCATGTTTCTGGCCCCCTTCAGACAGGTGGGTGGTGGAGGTCTCTGGGCCTTTTGTATTGCTTACAGTTTTTCTGCAGCGCACTTGCTAGGGAAGGACAGGCCCCAAGTCCACTACGGATCTGCAAGTTACACTCTGAGAGCTGGCTCCTCCCCCTATGTCAGTCAACCAGTTTATGCTTCAACAAGTTTATGTGTTCCCTGGGGATGCCACTGGCCCAGAAAAGCCTTGTCCCTGGCTATTGGGTTTCAACCAAGGGTGTGGCCCAGACCAAGCAGCGTCCCACCAATCTGATTTGGACTAGGAGTCATCAGCGGACACCACCTCAGGTTTTGATTCAAGCCGGCCCTACCCAACTCCAAAATGTCGCCCAGCTAGTCCTCCCGATCTGGGGAATCCAGTTCCCGTCACTCACCAAAGTTCATGCAGCTCGACTGGCTGTTTCCACTCCCTGTCTCAGCGCCTCCTCCAGCCAAGGGTCTGGAGCTCACCAACCCCCACTCCCGGCAGGGCCGCGATCTCAGCTCGATCATGGGCCACCTGACTCTAAGACGTGCCCGTACAGCGATCGGGGCTTGCCCAGCTCCAGCCCTCTGTCCACGCTTCTTCTTCTTCTTTTTTTTTTTTTTCCTTTTTCTTTTTCCTCAGTTTCTTCCTGGGTCATGAGAATTCCTCTCCTTTTGTCTGGCTTTCTCCATGTTGTGAGATTCCAGCATCTGAGTTGTTTTTATTTATTTATTTTTTTCTCAGAGAGGCTCTGTTATCGTGCCACCACTCCGTCAGCCATCTTGCCTTTCTATTAGCACAGTTTATATATTATTTTGTGACTTACATTGTACTGTGTACCTGGAGTTGTTCTTTTGATCAGTTTGTCTAACACCTAGTAATTATCTGTTGCATTCACGAGTCACCTAGTGACTCCAGCATCTGTACTCAAAAGACAGCAGGCTACTGCTCTATAAGAGGAGCCACTGGGACAAGGCACAGCCACTCCTGGTGGACACAACCTGCTCTGCCAGCAGGTGTGACTAAACAGGAACACCAGAGGTCCTGCCCTTGGGAAGGAAGCTGCTATGGCCTGGAGTCCCACTCTTGCCCCACCTGACCCCATCGGGTCTTCCTGGTGTCTACAGCCTCTTGAGGTCACTCTCTGTGCATATTTTTTGCCTCTTGGCTCTGTCCTAGCAGCTGCTGTTCCTGCGTGTACACCAGGCATCTCCAGCCCAGAGACTCCCCCCACCCCATCCTGTCCCTTCTCTGTGGCTGAACTTGTCTCTGGTCCTACAGCAGCTCCCTGCCTTGCAGTGAGTGTGGACTGAGGCAGGACCACAAAGACAGGTCCTCTGCTGCCTCTGACCCAACTGTTCCAGGGTGCAGGAGATGACCCTCCTCTGTGTCTGCACAAAGACTATCCTTACCCTGCCACCTGGGCTACTGTGCTGAGATGGCTGCATGCTGGAGGGATCTCACTGCCCAGGAGGAGGGGCAGGTGTACCCCACTTGCATGGTATGTCCTGCTGGGTGCTTGTCCCATGTGGGCAGTGGTAGAAAAGACCCAGAAGCACATCTTAGATTTGTGTGGCATGTGAATGTGTGTCCCCGAATTTATGATCAGAAATAGCACTGTGCTCTTGGCCCTTCTGGTGGGGTGAAGGGAGCTGTGGGGCCGAGACCTTGGGGGCCCAGATGGCATGCCTGCACAGAGGAGAAGGGTAGGGGCTGCTGGGCATCTGTTGCCACTGGGCTGGGCCAGTGCCTCTGTCCTGGAGCCCTTCTAGCAGAGACCTCCATCCTCCATCCCAGCACTGGTCCAGGATCCCAGCTGGACATTGCCTAAGGCTTTACCTCACAGGATCCCAGCCCAGGCCTGTACCTGGGAGAGATTGAGGGGCCTCTCTGGTCTGCGTCTCCCCTACCAGCATCTGAGAGTTCAGGTCCAGTGATTCACTTTACCTCTGAGAAGCACTATCAGTGCGTTCCTCCCAACATGATCACATGCCTGGTGTTTCTGAAATACATGGAAAACTGAATGTGACCAATCAGATGTGTGGGATTTTGCTTGAGATTTTTAGAAAAGTTTTAAGAAACCATTGAAGCAAGCAGGACCCATTTTCCAGCTTTGGGCCCTGACCCCATGCTCTGGCGGAATCCCAGTGCATGGAAAGGGACTTTGAGCCAGCTCCCAGGTGGTAAGAACACGCAATGCATCTGAGATCATCCTGGGCTGCACACAGGGATGGGGGGCCCAACTGGGTCATGCCCAGCGACCACCAAGCAGCCAGCGGGACCCAGATTCCAGCTATGGGCCCTGACCCCATGATCTGGTGGAATCCCAGCGCACAGAAAGGGACTTTGAGCCTGCTCCCAGGCGGTAAGACTACGTGCTGTGTCCTGTGTCTGAGACCACTCCAGGCCACACACAGGGACAGGACCAAACTGGGCCATGCCCAGCAACTGCCAAGCAGCCAATGGGACCCAGATACCAGCTTGGCACCCTGACCGCGCACACTGGTGGAATTCCAGCACAAGGAAAAAAGCTTGGAACTTAGCTCCCAGGTGGCAAACCTTCGACTACAGCGGATTAACTGTGCTAGTGTGGTGAGTATGCCCCTAAAATAGAGGAGTACAGTGAGTAAATAGGACCAGTAGTAAAGCCCCTCCAACTAACTGTAAGACCTTGGTGAGTCTGAAAAGAGTGTGGGTGACCACCTCCTACACACAGAAAACATCAGGCAGAGTGAAAATGGCAAAATGAAAAAGCAAAATGCAGTCTCAAACATTTAGTCCACCAGAAGCAAGTGCAGGAGATATTAAAATAGAGGACCCCAAAAGTAACACACTGGGAATCTCTGAAAAGATAGTGAGCAAAGTAAAAAAACAACTTCATGAGGCTATAGAGGAAATCAAATTAGAAGTACTCTCCCACGTACAGACAGAAATGACAACTTTAGTAAAGGAGTTGCTGAGTGTAGCTAAAGAAGAACTAGAGAAAAAAGTACAGGAGCATGGGAAACTGATTGAAACCTTGAATTAACAATATAGAAAACATGCAGAATTCATGAAACAAACTGAAAGAGACATCCAAGAAACAAAAAATTCTACTGAAAGCTTGCAAAACCACTTAAATGAAGCTGAGGATAGGATTTTGGACCTTGAGGAGAGGATCACAATTAGTGATCATGAAAGGATAGAACTTTTAAAAATAACAAAGCAGCATGAAGTGACAATCCAATAGCTTCAAGATGATGCCAAGGAAAAAAAATAGAAGATTAATAGGCATCAGTAAAGAGGCAGGAGTCAATGCAAATGATGTAGCCAAAATATTCACAGAAGTAATAGAAGAAAATTTCCCAAACATGGGGAAAGAATCTGATGTGCAGATAAGTGAGGCATATAGAACACCAAACAGTCACAATCAACATAAATCCACACCCAGACACATAATAATTAAGATCTCAGACATGCAGCATAAAAACAGAATTCTAAAAGCTGTTAGAGAAAAGACACAACTCACCTACCAAGGAAAGCCCATTAGAATCATAGCAGACTTTTCAGCACAAACCCTCAAGTTAAGAGCTTGGAGTGAAGTATTTCAAGTCCTGAAAGAAAACAATTTTCAACCCAGACTGATGTACCCAGCAAAGCTTTCATTCAACTTTAATGGAGAAACAAGATACTTCCATGACAAAGAACAACTGAAGAAACTCAGGTCCACCAAGCCAACCCTAGAAAGAGCACTGAAAGACATACTAGACAGAGATAAAAATGACCACAATCCCCAAAACAACAACAGAAAGATACCACCAGGTAGGATAAGCAATTAAATAAGGGGAAAAGCAGAGAGCAAACAACTGGAACATAACATGGCAAAGTAGAGCCAGTACATATCAGTGATATCCATAAATGTAAATGGTTTCAATTCACCCATAAAAAGAAATAGACTGACAGGATGAATAAAGAAACATGATCCCACAATATACAAGAAACAATGTGACCCAAAAGGAAACTCACAGATTAAAAGTCAAAGGATGGAAAACAGTATTCCATGCAACAGGAACCCAGAAAAAAGCAGAGGTAACTATTCTAATTGCAGACAACATGAACTTCAAACCTAAAATGAATAAAAGAGATGAAGAAGGTCACTACATACTCATTAGTGGAAAAATTCAAGAGGAAGAACTAACAATTATAAATACATATGCACCAAATACAGGAGCACCCAACTATATAAGACAGATACTAATGGACATGAAAAACCAAATACACAAGAACACAATTATAACAGGGAATCTTTAACAGCCCATTGTCACAAAGAGATAGATCAACTAGACAAAATGTCAGCAAAGAAAGAGCAGAACTGAATGATACCTGTGAGCAATTGGACTTAATAGATGTTTACAGAATATTCCACCCAACCACATCAGAATACACATTCTTCTCAGCAGCTCATGGGACATTCTCCAAAATTGACTATATATTATCCCATAAAACATTCCTGAGCAAATGCAAAGGTATTGAAATCATCCTATGCATAATATCTGACCATAGCACACTGAAATTGGAAATTAATGGCAAAAGAAATTGCAAAACCTGCATAAATACATGGAAATTAAATAACAACCTTTTGAGCAACCAGTAGGATACAGATGAAAGTAAAGAAGAAATAAAGCAATACCTATAATTCAATGAAAAAACAGAAACAGCATCTTAAGAGGGAAATATATAGCAAATACATAGCAATAAATTGTCATAAGAAGAAAACAGAATGAGCACAAATAAACAACCTAATGCTCCATTTCAAGCTTCTTCAAGAAGAGCAACATAAACCCAAAGCTCATAGAAGAGAGGAAATTGTAAAAATTAGAGTAGAAATCAATGCAATTGAAACTAAAAAAAAACAATACAAAGAATTAATGAATCAAAAATCTGGTTCTTTGAGAGCATAAACAAAATTGACAAACCCCTAGCTAACCTTATCAAGAGAAAGAAAGAAAAAAAACCCAAATTCATGCAATAAGAACTGAAAAGGGGGAAATTACTACAGGTCCCATGGAAATTCAAAAGATCATGAATACCTACGTTGAAAATCTCTATTCACATAGAGTGGAAAACACACAAGAAATGGATAGATTTCTAGAAACATATGAACTACCAAAGCTCAACCAAGAAGATATAGCAATTTTGAACAACCCAATATCAGCTATTGAAATTGAAAATATAATTAAAAATTTACCGACAAAGAAAAGCCCAGGTCCTGATGGATTCACAGCTGAATTCTACAAGAAATTTAGAGAAGATTTGATGCCAATACCCCTTAAACTTTTCAATGAAATTGAGAAGAAAGCAATCCTCTCTCAATCATTCCTGGAGGCAAGCATTACTCTCACACCAAAACCAGAGAAAGATCCAACCAAAAAGGAGAACTATAGACCAGTCTCACTAATGAACATTGATGAAAAGATTCTCAATAAAATACTAGGAAATAGAATACAGCAAATCATCAAGAAGGTTATATATCATGACCAAGTGGGATTCATTCCAGGAATGTAAGGAAGGTTTAACATATGCAAATCAATAAATGTAATACACCACATCAACAGAGCCAGAAACAAAAACCACATGGTTATCTCAATAGATGCAGAAAAAGCTTTTGACAAAGTCCAACACATGTTCATAATAAAAACCCTTCAGAAACTCGAAATACATGATGTCTACCTCAACCTTATAAAGGCCATCTATGACAAACCAACAGCCAACATTATACTAAATGGACAAAAACTGAAAGCTTTCACTTTAAAATCAGGAACAAGACAAGGATGTCCACTGTCATCACTTCTTTTCAATATAGTTGTGGAAACACTAGCAAGGGCAATCAGACAAGAGAGAGAAATAAAAGGAATAAAGATAGGAAAGAAAGAAGTTAAATTATCACTACTTGCGGATGACATGATACTCTATATAGAAGACCCAAAAAACTCCATTAAAAGACTACTAGAGGTAATAAGTTCAGCAGTGTAGCTGGATACAAAGTCATTGCTCAAAAATCAATAGCATTCCTGTACACAAACAAAAACCTCACCAAAAGAGAAATTATGGAAATATCGCCTTTTACAATACCATCTAAAAAAGATGAAATACTTAGGAATCAACCTAACTAAAAATGTAAAAGACCTATATGCTGAAAATTATACTACACTGTAAAAGGGGATTGAAGAGGATATTAGAAAATGGAAGGACATTCTTTGCTCTTGGCTAGGAAGAACCAATATTGTGGAAATGACCATACTCACAAAACTCTTATACAGATTTAACACAATCCCAATCAAAATACCATTGACATATCTCACAGATCTAGAGAAAACACTCCTAAAATTCATTTGGAAACAGAAAAAACCTAGAATAGCAAAGGCAATTCTGGGCAACAAAGGCAAGGCAGGAGGCATCTCAATTCCTGACTTGAATCCATACCTCAAAAGCCACAGTGATAAAATCAGCATGGTACTGGCAAAGAAATAGACCTGAGGATCAATAGAACAGATTAGAAGATGCAAGCACAACTACAAAGACACTCAGCCACCTGATATTTGACAAAGGAGCTAAATATGTCCACTGGAAGAAGGATAGCCTCTTTAATAAATGGTTTTGGAAAAATTGGCTCTCCACTTGCCAGAGACTGAAACTAGATCCATGCCTATCACCATGCACAAAACTAAAGTCTAAATGGATCAAAGACCTTAATATTAAAACAGAAACACTAAATCTACTGGAAGACAAGGTAGGTAGAAGTCTTGAAGACATATAGGTAGGCAGAGAATTTATGAACAAAACGTAAACTGCACGGGAAACACTTCAAAGAATCAACAACTGGGACCTCATATTATTGAAAAGTTTCTGCACTTCAGAGGAAACCACCAGCAGAGTGAAAAGAAACCCCACAGAGTGGGAAAGAATTTTAGCCAGCAACCCCTCAGACAAAGGACTTATATCCAGAACATATAAAGAATTGAAAAACATCAAGCTCCCCAAAATCAAAGACCCTCTCCAAAAATAAGCATCTGAGATGAACACACAGTTCTCAGAGAAAGATATACAAATGGCAGATAAATACATGAAGAAATGTTCACCATCACTGATCATTCAAGAATTGCAAATTAAAACAACATTGAGATTTCACCTCACTCTGGAAAGGATAGCTGCCATCAAGAAATCAGCTGATAACAAATGTTGGTGAGGCTGCGGGGAAAAAGTAACACTGCTCCACTGTTGGTGAGAATGTAGACTGGTGCAACCACTATGGAAATCCTTTTAGAGAATTCTCAGAAGACTAGGATTGGAAGTTCCATTCAATCCAACTATTCCCCCTCCTGGGTATTTTCCCAGAACTGACAAGTTCATATCACAGTGATATATGTGCACCCATGTTCATAGCAGCACAATTTGTAATAACTCAATCTTGGAAACAACCAAGATGCCCATCAACTGCAGAGTGGATGAAAAGTTGTGGTATTTTTACATAATGGAATATTACTCAGCTATAAAAAAGGATGGTATTGAGGCCTTCATAGGTAAATGAAGACAACTTGAGACTATCCTCATTAGTGAAATAAATAAGAATCGTATTTATAAATATCACATTGTGTCCGTAGTGTAAAAAGTGATAAGAACGATAAGAGTAATAAAACCCCAAATGTGAATTGCTATTGTAAAAAAGAGAGGAAAAGAAAGGACTAAGGGATATAACCGCATGTATGTTTGAGTGTGTAAAATAGATGACCATATTGCTGAATGTTTGTTGGACCTTTGAGCAGAACTGTTTGCAATCTCACTGTTTGAATCTCTACTATGTATCCTTTAAATCTGTAACTTGAACAACTACATCCAAGATGACAATATGTAATTTATCAACTAGTGATTTCTTAGTGTTTTTTTCTCTTTTTTTCTTTTAGAATTCTGTGTTGTTGCTAGTCTTTTTTCTTTTGTTTTTTTTCTCTTTAAATAAAATTTCTAAAAATTCATAATTGCTATTGTAAAAAAGAGAGGAAATAGGAAGTGCTATAAAAGATATAACTGCATAAATGTTTAAGTGTGTAGGATTGATAACCATACTTCTGAGTTCTTGTTGGATTGTTGAACAGATCTGCTTGCAGTCTCACTGCTTGAATGTCTACTTTGTATACTCTAATTTTGTAACTTTTACAACTATTTCTAAAAGGACAATATGTAATTTATCAACCAGTGGTCTCTTACTGTTTATCCTTTTTTTTTTTTTTAGAATTCTGTAATATTTCTACCTTTTTTCTGTTTTTTTCTCTTTAAATAAAAATTAAAAAAAAAAAAGAAACCATTGAGTCTCTTGCTTTTAAAAACACAAAATGGACCTAACCTGATTTTCTATAAGTGTGAACTTCAAACCCAGTTTGCAGGGCAAGGGGTGTGGGGCAGAGGTGGTCAGCACACAGAGCCTTGGGCAGGCTGCACATGAGCACCTGCAGCCAGACCTGCTGCCTGCTGCTGTGGACCAGTCGCACCAGTCATTGACAAGACCTGTGTGCCTGGGGTTGCTGCGGGGCAGATCAAGGAGTTACAGCAGTATGTGCTGCCTGTCCCTCAGAGCCTAAAGCAGCTTTTTTTTTTCCAGACAAAGTTTGCAGATCTTGCATAAAAGTTAGAAAAACTAAATGGGTTCAGACTACCAGGGTTTGACTGCAGCTTGTGACCCTGAGCATGTGTCTTGCCCACTTTTTGCCTTGGTTTGTATTGCAAATGTAGATGATATCTTCAGTAAACTAATGTTAGTAATATTTATAGTAATAACTGCTATAACATCACCAATATGAAATGTGCCTCCAGTTGCTACAAAGATCAGAAGAATTAATCTTTGGAACACACAGAGAATGTTTTTTGACAAGAGGCAAGTGTGTTTAAATTTTATTTTATTTTTGTCTTTTTGAGATAGAGTCTCACTATGCTGTTCAGATTGGTCTTGAGCTCACTTTGTAGCCCAGGCTGGTCTTGAACTCATAACACTCTTCCTGCCTCAGCCTCCCAATTGCTGGGATTAGAGATTACCTGTCTAGCTAAGTATGTTTAATTTTCAAAGATGGGAACGAGTGTCTAGGACTGCAGCAAAGTCCAACATTCTCAAGCAGCTCCTCTTTTGAAGGCTGTCTTACTGCCACAGAGTATGCCACTCTGTGGGCATCCAGGTGCCCTGTTTGCCAAGACCCTTGAGCATTGTGCCCTGGATGTGCCGCACTGACTGGACTAGGGTAGGAAGGGATGTGGCTGGGGTTCCACTGTTCTCTGGAGCTCTTCAGGGCTGATAGTGCTTGTTGTTACCAGCTTTCCCCAGTGCAACCCACTCAGCCCATTCCACCTATGATAAGAATTATGATTGGGCACCAGGAGCATGGAGCAGGGCAGTACCAGCAGGCAGTGCACAGAAGGACCCTGCTAGACCAACCTGAGGAGTGTGAGAGGGCACTGTTCATAGAGAGGAGAGGCATTTTCCTCTATCTTATGGGTCCACATCCTGGTGAAATAACAGAATTTCCCTTAGCTGAGGCCCCAGTCCAGGGCTGTGGTGTGCAGGTCATTGTCCTTGTCAACCTGAATGATTGTGGTGTGTCCTGAGAATAACAAATGAACTTTGCTTATGATGGGAACCCAGGTGCCATAGTAAACCATGGCACAGGCAATTCTAGGGCACAGTGAAGAGAACTATGTAGGATGCCTTGAAGCTGCGGTCCCTGCTGGAGGTCTGGCGTGGTGTTGCTTCATTCATGTCCCTGTGCAGCATGTCAGTGTGGTTTGTGCTCGGTCACAGTTCTGGAAGAGTGTTCTGTGAGTAGCTTCTGTCCTCAGCATGCATTCTCCAGACTCCTATTTGTGATCTATAGCTTTGTGAGTTTATTCTTTGGTTGGGGGTCCACAGTAACTCTGTGCTGATTCTGATGACTCTTCAAGTGATATGGGGAATATTTTGAGCCTGTGAGTCACATATATGTGGCCACAGAAAATTGAAGTTTGGGTCTGCAACAATAGGGAAAATCCACATAATGATTTTTAAAAGATGAAAGTAAGTTTATTATAAAAGTGAAGCAGATATGAGCATAGTCAAATCATACATTACCACACAACAAGGCAGGAGACAGCACCAAAGATGAAGGGGAATCCTGTGGGGAAGGATCTTGCATGAGATGTACCTTTCAGTAGGCAAGAGAAAGTACTGCACTGCATTTGGTACCTCAGTTTCTTCAGTACCAAGTTTAGCCAAAAGTGACTTGTTGCCAAGGGCCTACATGGCTGGAAGGGATCATTTTCAGCCTTGGCTAGAACTATGGATGTACATGCTGATAGTGCACTCAAGGCTATTTGTAAATAATGTTTCTTTCCCAAGGCAGGTAACCAGCCCCTCCTTATAAGAAATGCATGCAGCTGAGTCACCTAGTGACACATGCATTTCATTATTCTCATTATTTAACTCTTTTCTCGACACTGCACTACCTATGAGAGGTACAGGCAAGGACAGCATGTCCTCTGGGTCCATCAAGCACCAGCTTCTCCCCTTCACCTCAGCCTCCACTACAGGAGTGTGCTCTCCTAGAGTGGCCTATGTGTGGGTATGGGTGTGCATGCATGTCAAGTGAGCGTCATCTTCTCTCCATGGGATAGGATGGTAAGCCAGGGGAAGATCTATATGCCATGTTCGTGTAATGAACTGTAAAATCAACATTCTGGGTTTTAATTGTTATTGTGCCTTGTGGGATTAGCTGGTGTGCATTGTGTTGTAGGCCTCTCAGGCTCTTTCCACCTTTACCTTTTCTTTCTTTCCTTACTGGTATCTTCACAGCAAAGTTGGGAATGCCCTTCTGTGCTACAGAGGTGTCTCTCTGTGGGCAGAAAGGCTATGGCTCAAATTGCCAACTTGGCTCCTGGGCTGGAATGAGGGTGTGAACCTCAGGACCTGGACAATACAGTGAGTCTCTAGGAGTCTCTCTCATAGAACCTGTGACCCCTGGGCTCCTCTAGCAGCTAGGTGGATCTCACAGGCACTTGGATGTGAGATGGGGGTATCTTGTGTCACTGTTTCTGAGCAGGTCCTGACAGCCTTGTGGGGTCCCAGCTCCTCTGCCTTTTGTAACCCACTTCCTCTCTGACCTTATGTTTTGCCCTCAGATGGGTCTCTAAAGGTTCTTGCCCCTCAGCTATGCTCTGTCCTGCACTGGGCAGCTTGGATGAGTAGTGGGTGCTGTCCCCTTGCCCTCTGGCCCTTTCTTTCCTTTCCTCCCCCTCCTTGTCCTCTTTCCAGCCTTGGGAACCGCCCTTGTGCATGGTGGGAAAGAGGAGGATGGAGCTCCATTTGTAAAGCCTGCAGGCCCTGGGGTCATGGCCTTCCTGAGAGTGGACACTTGTGGTGTTTGGAAAGGACAGCTGCCAGCAGTGGCTGTGGTTGCCATGATGAAGAGCTAGGGTGGTGGAGCAGTGCTGGGAGCAGGTACCACTAGTTAGGCTTGGGATGTGGTGGGAGTGTGGGAGTAGGACTAGAGGGACACACAGGGTCCCTGAGATACTGGACATGGAGCTTGTGAGGTACTTTTGCTTGGAAGTTGGTGGAGTCCATGGTTAGGACCAGGGCTGTGGAGTGAGCTCACAGCAGGTGCTGGCAGGGTGAGCTGCCTGGAGCAGGAGCTAAAGAGGAAAGTGGAACTGGGGTGTCTGAGAGTCAGGTCACTGCAGGTGGGACTGGGGGGATCTTGGTGGGTGACCTCTGGCCAGTGCTCGGATGTGGGGCCCGTTTGGGTTCCCAAGGCTTAGGAGCACCTTCCTGCCAGGATGGGAAAATGGTGACATGGTTCCCTGTCACATGCCCCAGCCTTCCTAGCCACTCTGGGCAGGTGGAGGCCAGAACATACACTGAACATGCAGCTGAGTTCACCTAGTGAACACATGCATTTCATTATTCTCATTATTTAACTCTTTTCTTGACACTGCACTACCCGTGAGAGGTGCGGGCAAGGATAGCAAGTCCTCTGGGTCCATCAGGCACCAGCTTTCCCCCTTCACCTCAGCCTCCACTGCAGGAGTGTGCTCCCCTAGAGTTGCCCAGCCATGTGTGGGTGTGTGTGTGCACACTGTGGTGTGAATGGTGTTTGAAGGTGGCTTCTGTCAGCTATCTACAGGACACTGGGACAGGTCCAAGGAGGCTATGTGTCTCCATCCTGCCAGGTAGCACAAGAGCCGCAGTGAGGCAGAAACCAGCCTTGCCTGTTCACTGTGGTGACCAACAGTAGTGAGAGTGACCAACTGGCCACAAGACAGAGGCCCTGGGACACTCCCTGGATGCCCATAGCCACAGGAGCAGCAGCAGGCTCTGTGAAAGCCTCATGCCCTGGCAGAGCCAGTTTTCAAGCTTCACACAGTTCTTTTTTCTGTCCCTTAAAATTTCTCCTTGGATGGAAGCCCAAGCTTTTCCTTGTAGCTATGGTGAAAAATGCCCATTATGAAAATAAATGTTTTTAACTTTTAAAATAGTGCTTGGCTAAGTTGAAATAGAGCAAGAAAGTCACTGGCTGGGTGTGGCGGGCATTTCTATAATCCCAGCTACTCAGGAGACTGAGGCAGGAGTGTCAAAAGTTGAAGGCCAGGCTGACCATGTCTCAAAACAAAACAAAACAAAACAAAACAAAACAAAATGAAAAGAAAGAAGGAAGGGATGGAGGGAAGGAGGGAGGGAGGGAGGGAGGAAGGAAGGAAGGAAGGAAGGAAGGAAGGAAGGAAGGAAGGGCTACCCTGTTCTTTTGCAGACTCACACTAAGCTCTGAGTCCCCCCAGCCTGCCTGTGATCCATGTTGCTGGGTGTCCTGTGTTGGGGTGCTGAAGTCTCCCTAACCTCTACCCTCCAGGCATCAGCAGTACCCAATTTCCAGTGTGACAGCTGAATACATTTTTGGACATTGTACTCCTGCTTGTGAATCCCTGAACCCTGGCTGGCCAGTCTTGTGTGTCTGCTGTATCCTGGTGGCCTGCGGCAGTGGCACACTGCTGTCCCACAGTGGTGGTATCCCAGCAGCTTGTGGTGGCTGAGCTTGAGCTCTTGTCCTCCTTCATCCTGCCTTGCTTCTTTCTGAAAGCTGAGCTGTGGCATCCTGTGCTCTATGTTCCACTGTCCAGAGCAAGTATCCTGGACCCACACTGGTTTTCCCCTCCACACTCTCTGGCCTTTCCTGTGATGGCTGGCAGTGGTTGCTCTGCCTGCTGGCTGGTCTTTCTACTGCCATCAGACATCCATCTGCTGTACATGGGTTGCCATGGCAAGGGTGCCTGCTATGTGGCAGCTTCTGTGTTCTGCTACTTATGGGCTGCTGCTAATGATTCAACTGCTGCAGGGGCTGTGGAATAGGTAGCCTGGTACAAAAGTGTGGCTTCAGGAAGGGACTTGTGGGTGTCACAGCAGAGTGCTCCTCTGCATAAGTAAAGCTGTTGGCAAAGCTCACCACTGGGCTGGTGCTGCCAGCTGTAAGGAGAAGATGGAGCCCATGCAGTCCAGGGTCTATAGCACGGGGCCTGCAGGAGAAGCCCAAGGGTGGATGCAGCACAAGGCTGCACCATGGGACTGTTCAGGGCAGAAGACAGGCAGAGACTCACTGAGGGATCTCATAGATGACTGAGGTTTGAAACCAAAGCAAGTGGCTCTATTTGGGGTGGGGCGGTGGAACCACTCACCCTTGATGGAATGGCAGGAGGAGCCTTGACCAAAGGACAGAACTGAGCCCTCACAATCATGTATCTGAACCAGGCAGCTGCATGTGACAAAAACCATGTGTAATGGCTGGTGGAGGTCTGTGATAAGCACCAAGGGTCTCTTTCTTGGGCCTAGTGAGTGGGTGTGACTGCTTGAGGCTGTAGAGATGAGGGGTGCAGCATGATACATGCAGTGTGGTGTGGACCTGGAACCCCTGAGTCCTGAGTTAAGGGATCAGGAGCAAAGCAAACTTCTGTCAGGTGATAACTCCTGAGAATCTGGCAGCTTTATGGAGAATGTCCCTGGGAAACCGTAGTCAGTGGGAATCAATTCAGCACAGAGCAATGGGTGGGTGAGAACTCACATCTCAGGCCCCTGTGTGTGGGCAGGTTGCCTGTGGACTTGGCCCCTCAAGGTGAGGAAGGACATTTCTCACTGCAGTGGGCCCTCGCTCTCCAGCTGGGATTGGAATTACTGAGCTCCTGGACAGGCTGCCTGCTCTCTGGGATACATAGGCCTCCTGGAAATCTAGGCCACTTTACAGGTGCCTCTCCGTTCCAGTGACCCTCTACTGTCTTCTGCTTCCAGAGCCTTCCCCAGCTCCCATATGGCAAGGCCCTATACAGCTACGAGGGGAAGGAGCCCGGGGACCTCAAGTTCAACAAGGGGGACGTCATCATCTTGCGGCGCCGGGTGGATGACCACTGGTACCATGGCGAACTGCACGGCACAAGGGGCTTCCTCCCAGCTAGCTATGTCCAGTGCCTCCGACCCCTGCCGCAGGCTCCGCCCCAGGGCACTGCTCTGTACGATTTTGAGATGAAGGACCATGACCAGGACTGCCTGACTTTCACCAAGGTAGGGTACACTGGCTTCTATATCCACCACAGCTGTGCCCAGGGTGGTAAGCTGGGCTCCCAAACAATGGGAGGGCACTGTCACCTGCTGTCCATGGAGTTTGCTGAAGGTTATGGGAGGCACAGGCTGCCACATGGCTTGAACACAGTGGGCTCAGAGCTCAAGGTCTTGGGTGTTAAATGGGCCTGGCCGCTGGGTCCATTAGCCAGCCTGGTTCTGAGCACTGATGTAGGTGATGGGTGAGACCTCCCAGAGCTGTGGACTCTTGGGGATCCTACTGAGACCACAGTCAGCCACCAGAACTAATGGCTGTAGGACAGAGGCTGCCCACCTGGAAAACACTCCCAGCCCCATGGAGCTTTCCAGGAGAGCAGGATTCATTCACAGCCTGCCTGACCTCAGGCCCCTGGGTCTCCTTGGTTCATTAGCAACACATTTGCAGCCCTCCAAGTTCCAGAGGAAGGAGGTGGATGCTGGTGTCTACACTGGTCCTCTTTCCTCTTCCTCCTCTTTTACCTCCTGCTCTCCCTTCTCCCTCTCCACCCTTCCCCCTTCGTCTTTGCTGCTATCTATCCTTCTGCCACCCCTGACAGTTTTGAGTCATGTTCCAAGGGCTGCATGAGTACAGTGCCTACCATGTGTGAATGAAACAAGCAGGTCGGGCACTGGCTATTATTTATGTCTTATTCTATTGTTCTGCCTGACAATGAATAATATTTGTTTTATTCAGTGATCCAGCTCTCTTTCCTTTCACTCATCAAGTTGTTCAAATGCTAATTCCTGTTGTCACCTGACTATGCTGCTTCTCTGAAGCCAGTGGTCCCCCTCCTCCCTCAATCTGGGGCCAGGGTGGCTGCTTCCTTTCTTTAAGAGACCTTGGGGCTGCTATGCTCTGTGCTGTCCCCTGTGACAGATCCTGGAATGGCTATAGGCCCAGCCAGCTCCAGCAATGGCTGACCTAGGCCCATGCTGACTGAGGCCCATGCTGATCCAGGCCCAGGCCTTCTCACTAAGCCCTATAGGAAGAGGCTGGGCAGAGAGTTCACTAGGAACAGGACAGAACTAAGAACTGCCAGGCAATACACACCTGCAATGGGAAGCAGAAACTGTCTTCTGGTGGGAATATTGGTCAGCTCTTCTCACAGTGACCAAATCCCTAGGCAAATCACTTTCAGGAATTGGAGATTTGGGTCCCATCCCCTTTGGTGCCACCTGGATTCAGAGGATTTGGTCCATGGCTGACCTGAGGCAGGAACATGGGAGAAAGGTATGATGGGGGAAAGCTGTTCACCTCAGGGCAGCAGGAAGCAGAAGGAGAGTCAGAGAGGAAGAGACCAGATACAGTTCCCAAAGTCACTGCCCCAGGGCCCAGTCCTTTCAACTGGGCCCTACCTCCTCTGTCCTTTACCTTCAGATAAGGCTGTCCCTTTGTGACTCTATCAGATTAATCAACCATAAAGTCAGAGCCTCAGGTCATTTCCCAAAAGGAATGAGCACTTGGGAACATACTAGTAACACCATAGCCTGCTCCACTTGAGGGGCTCTGTCCAAGCTCCAGATGAGGACTAGAGGAGACAGAGATGTTTACACACCTGGGGGCATAGCTGTGTGCTGGACATGGCACTCATCAAGCCTGGCGTCTAGAGACACGGGCAACAAGGAGTTCTTGGGCACTGAACTGTGCAGGTCACCCTGAGAAAGATATAGGGTAGCAAAGATTCAGAGCAATTGGATGATAGAGCTAAATAGGCAAGTTGGATGATCGAGTCAAATACTTGAGGTCTCAAGAGCAGCAATTGATCAGCCTTTGGGCAGCCAGAGCTCTGCCCTATTCCTGGGACATATTGGGGCATAACTGGCTTAGGCTCAGGATGTCTGTGAGGTAGACTTGGTGAGTGGGGTCCTATAGGGTGACCTGGAATGCAGATCTAGACCCAGTTGCCAGCTGGCCCTGAGAGGTCAGGCTCTCCAGTCACCTGGGTGGCAGTGTCCCCAAAGGTCCCAGGGAGGTATCCTGCCACTGTCTTTTTCTAAGACTTACTTTCCTTGAGTCTTGTGGGTTTCTGTGGAGGAGCCCCTGGGTGTGATGTGGCACTCTGGCCCCCATTCCTCATGTCACCTTTTCCTTCACGATGGCCCTTGGTCCTGCAGAGTGAGGCATGGGCAGGGATGCCACTTGTGACTTCCTCTCTCTGGCTCTGTCTTGCCTGCATGCCAGGTGCAGAGGACACAGTTTCTGCTTCCTGTTTCCAGAGGACCCTCCAAGGGGCTTTGCCACTCTTGCCCAGTGGAGGCCCAGATCATGGGAAGTGCCTGGATCATGCTGAGACACACAAGGCTGTGTCCTGATACCCTCCTCGCACTTCCCATTCAGGGATGTGAGGGTACCAGTGGGCTTGCCTCTGGGATCTCATGTGATGCTGGGCACATGGTACCAGTGTTCCCTTCATGCTAGAATGAGTGTGTAAGAAGGCATGAAGCAGGCAGAGACTGGATTTTTACCTTAATGTTAGTTTTTGAACAGTTCTATTAAAACTGCATTAAAGTCCTTCTAAAACTATTCTTTGTTTTATTCAAGAAGAGAATGAATTAACTACCTTTCATAAAGCAGCTTAAAGAATGCATATTTTATAACTTTTCTGTAGCTTCTGGAAGCTGGGAATGTGTAGATATGAAGCTGAGTGGTTGAAAAGAAAGCATCTGCCCTGTCAGCAGGACTAGAGAGCTTCTGGGTCCCACTGGTGCCCTCCATCCACGGGGTGCCCTATGTCCCTCCATGGGGTGCCTTGCATCCACTGGGACCAAATGGGCTGTGCCAATGACAGCCTACAGGCTGACTGTGTGCTCTTAGGAGACATGATCCCTCTGAGTCCAGGGTGACTCAGCTTCAGGTCAAGACTTGGGGTCTCCACTGGGATGGATAGCTGTGGGGTCCAGGTCAGAGCTAAGGTACAGAGAACATTGCTCCAGCCCTGAGGTGGTAGCTATTGCTCATCTCATTTCTGCTCCACTGTGAGACTCAGCGAAGGTTTCTCAAGCCCCTGATATGTTTTGGCAGGAAGTCATGACCATCTTGAAAGGAGCCTGTGCTTGCTGTACATGGCCTAGGTCGCTGTATGAACTCAGATCTTCATGTGACCTTAGGTGCTTACTTGCCATCTCTCAGAATCACAGGTGCAGTCTCCTGAGTTACCAGTCAGGGTGAACCTCAGGGGTGCTCCTCTGCCCAATCCCTGATGTCAAACATGGATAGGATTTGGCTCAGTCATTGGACTCCAGTCACTTTCTGTTGTTCAGTGACTTTGGAACATTCACTTAGTTTTTCAGGCTCTTTTTTTTTTTTTAACCATAAAATTAAACTGGGACTGAGATTACAGGAGCAAATGCATTTGAAGAATGGAACTCAGTAGAGAAGTCTTGTGAGTGTCTGTTGCCTCCCCAACCTTTCCTCTGGTTCACTGGGACAGTGCTGTCACTTAGGTCATATACATGCTTCCGGAAACATCATATTCTGTGTGAGACACAGACCAGGAGCGGAGGGCTCCAGGCCTGTTCTCTGTGCTTCTCTTTTCTAAGGCCTCTGCTTTGTTGGTGTCTACAGTCTGGGCCTAGGTCCTGGCCCCCGCCCCTCGGGCAGCAGAGCCTGCACCTGGGCTGGTCGTGAGCTGTCGGCCATCTCTGCTTGCTCCTCAGTGGGAGTCAGGATCTTTTGGGGCTGAGAAGCCTCAGAACTTTTACTTTTCATTCTTTCTGTGTCTGGGATCCAGAGCAGGATGCTCAACACAGCCCAAGGTCCCGATACCCCATTTCTTCCTGCACCCCACTGGGCTCCTTTACCCAGGACAAGTCACCTGGAACCCTCAGAGACCTATCTCTCCTTCCTGAGCTCCTAGGGGCATGGGGGCTCCTCCTGCTTGGAAGCCTCTGTAGCTCCTCTGTGTGC
This sequence comes from Hydrochoerus hydrochaeris, assembly GCA_004027455.1. NCBI lineage: Eukaryota > Metazoa > Chordata > Mammalia > Rodentia > Hydrochaeridae > Hydrochoerus > Hydrochoerus hydrochaeris. The sequence continues at coordinate 18,887 of PVLA01004415.1, forward strand.
CCCCTAGTGTAACCTGTGCAGAAACTGCTTTAGTAAGCACTAGACTCTGTGTGCAGGGGGACAGGGTGCACCAAAGGCCTGTCCTTACCTCCTTGTGACATCATCTGGGGTCAGAGACAAGAGGAGAATGGCAGCTTTGCAGGTAGAATATAGGTTACATCTGTAGCACCCAGTCTGCAGGGCTGATGTGGCAGGCGGGGTCATCAGACCACAGGGCCACAGGCAGGCTGGGGCCAGGCCATGTTGGTTCCTACACTGGGTCAGGCTGTGAGCGGAGGGTGCCCAGGGCTGCTGGCTACTGTTTCTGGGCTCTGCTTCATTCCTGCTTCTTAGAAACAGGAATGTAGGAATGAGGAGAATGCAGGAAGTGGAGTTAGGAAGCCATGTGGCCTCCCAGAGAGGAGGGATATGGCCACTCATGCACAGTGGGACTGTCCTGGGGCTCTGTAAGTGATGCTGACACAGGGCTTGCTTAGGAGGTGAAATGAGTGTGTGGATCCTGCCTTACCTAGAGCTGCTATGGGGCCTCCAGTATTTGGTGCCTGTGGCCTTCTAGGCCTGGCCCTCATTCTTGGTGCGAGTTGTGACATTCACTAAACTTTACAGTGAGTGATATCAGTGGCTAACAGAGGACAGAGAGGCCAAATGTCTACACTGTGACCTGCAACTCTTCTGAACAGAGGCTTTCCTGATGGTTTCAGTGCTCCTTCCCCAGGTAAAAATGAATGTACAGAATGGTAAATGGATTGAAATATGGTTAAGGCCTTTCTGGGTGGAAGTGGACCATGTCTCCTGAATCGTTGCAGACGACTTGCCTACTAAGCCTTGGGAGGAAAGTGCTTCAATTTTCAGTAACCATTTTATGCCAATAGCCTAATCACAACCGCTTAGGACACCCCAGAGCCACCTGCATGCCAAGGAGGGACCCAGCCATATGGCAACTGATAGCTTTTGGTGCATTTCCAAAACTCAAGATATGGGGAATAGGGAAGGCAGCAGGTGGATGTCTACTGGACCCAGTGACCCAGAGTCATTGACACCAGGCCTGTGGTGAGATTTGAACTTTGCATACAAAAGGGAAATGAACTTTGTTCACAAAGTTCTCACATGCTGCTGTGTCTGGACGTGTGCCCATCCCCTCTGATATGAGTGACAGCTTTGATGTCAACTGGTTTGGTTACTCATCAACCTAGGGAAGGGCTGACAGTGAGTCACACTGGTTGATGCCTGCTGCCACCTATGTTTGTAAAGAATGTTTCACAGGCACATGACTGTGCATCATTTACGGACTGAGCTGCTTCACATCGGCATTGAGTATTTGGCCTGCAAACCCTGGGCATTCCCTACTGGCCCTCTCCAGGAAGTGAGTACCAAGCATTGACATGGAATAGGCTCATTGAGGCCGCTAGCATAAGATTGGTCCCTGCACACCCAGTGCACCTAGTGGGACCATGGGGAGCTGCATGGAGCATGTGTGTACCACTGAGGACAGGTAGGGATTCCTTCGGTGCTTGCTCCAGGAGCAGAGGCAGGGAGCACATATTTGGCCCATGCCATCTTGTATGCGGCACCTGCTTGGTGCTCTAAGAACAGGCCTTTCTCCATGTCCTGAAATCCATAGAGCAGTATGCCCACCTTGTCCTGTGCATGCTTTAAAGCATAATGACAGATCAGAAATGTGACCTAGTTTGTGAAAACTGGCCACCATTTTCCTGGTCCTGTCCTAGGGCTAGAGTGCTCTATGACTTCAGTTGAAACCAGGCTTCATGCTGGAAGTCCTGATGTGAAGGAATGAGCTTTTCCTCCTCAAGACCATCCTTTCAGTGTGGTGTAGATAGTGGAGCACTATGGGTCATAGGCAGAGGTGGCCACTGTTTCTGTGTGGGGAGTGGCTCGTTCTCTCTCCTAGGGTTCTTCTACTTGGCCTCCACAGCAGAATGGCATCAGCAAATATCCAGAAAGAGCATAATCTTCCAGTCACTATCTGGTCAAGAAGCAACATAGTGCCAGGGCCTGGGCCCTTGGCTGCCATCACCCTTGGTCCTCCATGTCTGCTGGCACTGTAGATGAGTAGTGTTTGTTCTGAATTTCAGATGGACTCACACACAATGCATATCTGTGTCCATCTCTTGTTTTTCTCAGGATTTTATTTGTGAGCTCCACACACACATCATTGTGGGGAGCCATCATTTGCCTCTTTTCTTGCTCTAATGCTATTAGCTCTTTTTTTTTTTAAATAGACTTAATTTCTTTAGATCAGTAATAGGTGCACAGAAGCTATAGAGAGGTCTGTGTGCCCCTGTGCTGGGTACAGCCTCCTCTGTGTGCAGAGTGCATTTCTTCTTACCATCTGTGACCCTGTGTCAACAACACCAAAGCTGTTGCTGCATGAAGGTGCCCTCTTTTGTTGTGCATTCTTGGACACGTGCATTGTGACAAATGTCCACCATCACTAGGCGCAACAGAGCAGTCTCACTGCATGACTTCCTCCTCTGCCACCTGTCCACTCGCCCCAGGCCTCTGCAGCCACTGATCTTTGCTTTGTCTCTGTAGTCTTGCCTTTCCCAGAATGTCATGGTTGGACTGATAGTGTGTATCTTTACTTAGCATCAGAATGCTTTGGTTAAGTGCTAAGGTCTTGGGCACACTCTGACTCAGATTCCTTCTTTTTGTTGAGCTTTGAGAGTTCTTGTCTGTTTTGAATGACAGCCTTTTATGACTGTCTTTTGTCAATGTCCTCTCCTAGTCTAAGGCCTGTCTTCTGTTCTCCTTACAGTGTCTTTTGCAGAGCACAAGTATTAATTTTAATAAAGTCTAGTTTATCAACTCTTTCCCTATGGACCGTGCCTTTGGTATTATGCACAAAAAGCCATTGCTGAGTCTAAGGTCGTTTTTATCTTTTCCTGTGTTATCTTGTGGGAGCTTTTTGTTTTGCAGTTCACAGTTAACACACACTCCATCAAGTTTGGCTTTGTATGGGGTATGAAATCTCTGTCTAGGTTGAGAACATCCAGTTTTCCCATCACTGTTGAAAAGACCATCTTTGCTATTATGTGCTTGTCCATCCTGTTTCCATTGCCTGTATTTTCTCCCACTATGTCTTCATTTCTGGGAGTCAGCTGCTAAGGTGAGCTGGCCTTGGTTTCCTTCAGTGCTGTGGGGGTTTCTCTAAGTCCTCTGCCTGTCTCTTGAGCTCCAGGACCAGCTGTTTCGTTCATAAAATAACTTGCTGGTATTGCAGTAGGGATTGTGTTGACAGCATAGATCAAGTTGGGGAACTGATGAACATCTGTAAACTTTGAATAGCTCTCTATTTATGTAGTTCTTTGATTTCTTTGACCAGAGTCTTGCAGTTTTCTTTATATAGATCTTGCACTTATTTAGTTAGATTTGTACTTAAGCGTTTCATTTTTGAGGTGCTGATGTAAATGTATCTTTGTTTTTTTAATTTTAAATTTCACTTATTTGTGGCTGGTATGTAGGAAAGTAATTGATATTCATAGATTTTGCTATCATCACTCTTTAGTTCCAAAAGATTTTTGCTTGATTCCATTGGATTATGGAAGTTGTGTCATATGCAAACAAAAACACTTTTATTTCTTTCTTCTCAATCTGTACATCTTTTATTTCCATTTCTTGTTGTATTAGGTGGATTTTCCATATGATATTGAGCATTGAAAGGGAACAGCCTTGCTTTGTCACTGCTGTTCATGAATCCTTATGACTGAAAAAACATGAGCTTTCACAATCATGTTCTGGAAGTTCCCTTCTATTCCCAATTTACTGATAGGTTTTATCCAGTGGGCATTGGGTTTTGTCAGATTCCTTTTCCACATCTACCCAGATGACCTGTAATGTCTTTTTTCAGCTGTGCAAGTGATGGCCATAGTAACTGATTTCTAATCCTGAACCAACCACACACCCCACTTGGTCATTGCATATATTTATTTTCATGTTTTGTTGGATTTGGTTTGCTAATATTTTTTGAGGATTTTAACAACTGTGTTCATTAGATACATAGATCTGTGGTTTTCTTGTAGTGCCTTTTTCTAGGTTTGGTTTTAGGATAGTGTTGATTTCACAGAATGAGTCAGGGACATTCCCTCTGGTCTGTCTTCTGGAAGATGGTAGAGAATTCATATAATTTATTCCTTAAATGTTTTTAAAATTCACCATAGAACCCATTTGGGAAGTTTGCCAATTACTGTTCTAATTTTTAGCAGATATAGATTTATGCAAATTGTTTCTTCTACTAAAAGTATTTAGCAGATTGTGCCTTTCAAACACTTGTTCCACTTTTTCTGACTTACAAAATTTGTAGTCACACAGCTGTCTATACCATTGCCTGATTATATTTTATGTCCATTGGATATGAATGATTTGTATCTTGTCTCTTTTTTCTTAGCCTCCCTAGAAGTTTATTGGTTTTCTCAAGCTTTTCAAGAATCCTTTTTGGTTTCATTGATTTTCTCTGTTGATTAATTATTTCAATTTCATCAATTTCTGCCCTAATTTTAGCATTTATAAGTAAGACTATGATTTTAGATCTTTCTTCTTTGACACATACATTCAGTGCTATGAATTTTTCTCTGGGCACGGCTTTTCCTGCACTCCACACAACTTGGTGTGTTATATTTTAATTTTTATTAATTATAATTTAAAATGTCTCGAGTTTCTTCTTCAATACAAGTGCTACTAAGAAGTATATTGTTAAATCTCCAAGTATTTTGAGATTTTCCAGCTATCTCTCTGCTATAGATTTCTAGTTTAATCCTATTGTAATCTGTAAGTCATCACTATTTAACTTCTTTTCAAGTCTGTGAGGATGTATTTTGTGGCTCTGATTGTCATCTGCCTTGTGAATGTTTCCTGTGAGCTTGAGAAGACTGTATATGTGGTGTTGTGGGATGAAGTATCTGTAGGTATGATTGAATGTAGCCCAGTAGTGGTGCTTTGAGTTCACTCCATTCCCCGGCTGCTGCTTACTGTTCTGTTTGTTTGTGATAATAGAGGAGTCACATGCTTTTCCTGGCAATGCTTTCAGCTTTTGCCTTGTGTATTAGATACTCTGTTAGTAGTGCATGCACATTCAGCATTTCTGCATCTTCTCAGAGAATCCACTTGGCTTCTCTTTATCCCTGATAAATCTTTACTGTAACATCTGCTCTGTCTGAAATGTATATGGCTGTCTTTGACAGCTGTTAGTACAGTGTACCTTTCTCATTCACTTGTAATCCAAGTATGTATTTAAAGTTCATTTCTTGTAAATACTGGAAAGTTGGGTCTTGTTTTCTGATCAACTCTGATAGTCTTTTTTAACCTGTGTATTTATATCATTGATGTTCTAAATGGTATAGTTGGGTTCTACTCCACATTGTTTTCTATTACTTTCTTTATTTTTTGTTCCTGTTTTGTGTCCAGCTCTTTTTCTCTTGTCTTAGTTGCTTTTTACTCATTGTTGAGACAAAATATCTGACGTCTAAAGTTAGGAAAGGAAAGATTTATTTCTTTTTTTTTATTTTAAAGAGAATAAAACAAAAGAGGATAGTTCTAAGCAGATCAGAACAGAACAATGTAAGCAACACAGCACTTCACAAGACAATTAGATATTAACAGTAGCTATCATAATATCTCTTTCTTTGAAATAGTTGAGCTTAGCTTTACACACAATAATGTCAAACATAACAAAATAGAATAAAACCACTCAAGAGAATGAAAGTATTACAAGGCGTTCTGAACCAAATAGCCGAAGATGAACAAGGGCTACTATGTTGTCTCATTTTCCATAAAAAATTTGTTTATATTATCATACATATTAAAATCCAATAAGACACAACATGATAGAATGAATGGTAATAGAAAAACAAAAGCATGGTAAGACTTCAGAGCAAGATGATATTAAATCAACAATGGCTGCCATATTGTCTTTTCTTCAAAGTAACTATTCATACCATCACATATATTAAGATCAAACAAAACAGAACAAGAAAGGTTTATTTCTTATAGGTTGGAAGTTTTAGCTTATATTTAGCTGACTCCAAGCAGCAGGTTGGCATGGCAGTCCGCTGTTTATGGCTGGCTGCAAACAGCAAAGTGAGAAAGGCAAGAAAAAGAAACACACATTCTTCCCCCTGATACATCATATCCTGCCCCCCCCCACCATGAGTGAAACACTCACACCACCAATCTGAGTGCTAGACAATGAACCAATCACAAATTCTAGATTTGGTTGTCTGTGATTGCATGAGGCTTGGGGCAGGGCCACCAGAACACAAACCACAAAATGTTACCTTTGTTCTCCCCAAAGACTCATGTACATCCTTTATATAAAAGACATTTAATTTATCTCCAATAGTTGCCACAGTCTTAACAGTTTTAGCATTGCTGAAAAGTCTAAGTCTTAAGTCTCTTATGAGATCTATGGAAAACTCTTAACTGTAACCCCCTGTATAAATGAAACAAGGTTAAACATTTTTAAAATGCACAGGCACAAGATAAACATTATCATTTTAAAAGTTATAAGCAGGGGAATACCAAGGATTAGAACCAAAAGAAGTCTAAAATCCAGCAGGGCAAACAAAAAGTCTTAGAGTTTTATGTTTAGCATTTGAAGTAATCTGGTTGTAAGCTCTAAGAGGCTTGTGTGATTTTATCCCCATGGCTCTTTTAGGGATTTTAACTCCTGTAGCTTTTTTTAAAAGCCCCCTCTGCTCAGTTATTGTGGCTTTTTTTGGATGATCTTTGTTTTGGGCCTTTTAAAACTTTTGGGGTCTATATTGTATCTTAGGCTTTATCTTTATATCTTTATCTATTGTCCTCTCAAGGGCACACGGTTTGGCCTCTCAGGCCTTTTGCAATTGGGATACAAGCTGTTTTACCCTCAGAACTTGTGCATTTTTTTTTACACCTAAAATCAGCACCACATGGATGCTGCCAAGGTCCACTGCCAGCTGAGCAGTAGCCAGGCCTTTTTTTTTTTCTCTTGGCTGTTGGGGTTGAGTGCCTGGATTTCTGAGTTTTCTGAACCTGATTGTGGGGAAAATCTTTTCTATGCCACTGCCATTTTGGAATTCAGTGTGGTGGCTGCCAGTTTCAGACCTCATGTGGCTTCTGTTGCCACTCTGGAATGTGGTGCTTTGTGGCTTTTTCCTCTGAGCAAAGTTTTTCACCTTTGGTGGTTAGAGGCTGCAAACCTGCTGCTTCATGGGATGCCTCCAGGCCATCTTTTTTCTTTTTCTTTTTTTTCTCAGCAGTCAAGGTTTTGGCTCTATCGTCATAGTCTAAAGCTTTATTGCAGTTTTCCTTCTGGCCAAACTCACATTTTAAATTATCCTGCTGAGCTCTTTGCTCTTGATTTGCAACATAAATCTGACTAAAAACCTCCAACAATAGCCATGCCACTCGTTTGACACTTGGCTGCCTTGAAATTTTCTTTGTCAGATTAGTCAGTTTATCACCCTTAGTCTCAGTTTCAGGCAGAGTCTCTGGACACAAGCAAAATGCAGACAAACTTTTTGCCAAGCCATAACTCACATCATGTAGGATCCAACAATCAATGCAGTCCTTCTTCCTCGAAGAAACCTCCCGAGCCTGGTCTATATCAGCAGGCTTTTTATCCTTGGTTGCCTGAGCTCTGACCAGAATCTCCTCCACAGAACAGCCTAAGCTGTTCCAGCTGTATGCATTTAGGTGACATCTTGGAACCTTTCCAAACTCTGCCCTTTAGAAATGGCTCTCGAACCACATGGTCAGGTATAGTCATACAATAACCCCACTCTCGGTACCAGATTCTGTCTTAGTTACTTTTTACTTGTTGTTGAGACAAAATACCTCATACTCAAGGTTAGGGAAGAGAAGGTTTATTTCTTACAGGTTGGAGTCTATACTTGGTTGGCTCCAAGTGGCAGGATGGCATGGTGGCCTGCTGTTCATGGCCAGCTGCAAACAGCAAAGTGAGAACCAGCAAGAGAGAGGGAGACACACTTTTTACCCACCAATATATGTATCTTGGCTCCACCCTGGGGTGGTTGAAACACTTACACCACCAGTCTGAGCACTAGACAGAATACCAGTCACAAACACTAGATTTAGTTACATCTATGACTGTATGAGGCTTGGGGTGGGGCCACAGAAATACAAACCGTAACATCTGTCTTCTTTGATTTTAAGTGCACATTTTTAAAGATTCCCTTTTCTCTCTTTTAATGCTTATCAGTTTACTTTTTTCATTGTTCTTTTCAGTGGTCTCCCGAAAGTTTTTGATTTGCATATATAACTACTCTGGCCCACTTCCATGCAGCCCTATACTACTTCATATGTAGAGTTCATGGATCCTTGTAGTAACCAAGGAATCTACTCTTTTCCTTCTTGTTCCCAAGCCATAGTATCCCCATCTCCCTTCCACACAAGGTATATGCATATGAGTAGATACACAAATGCACAAACACAAAATGTGTGTGATCAAACACATTGTTCTCATTTTTTCCTAACAAACTCATTTGTTAGATTGATTAAGAACAGTAAGTTTTTGTTTCCATGCCTCTCATTTCTCTTCTGATGCCCTCCTTTCCTTTTGTGGACATAAGTTTCTGACCTTTATTATTTTCCTCCTCTCCAAAGAATTTCTTTCAGTATTTCTTGCAAGGTGGGGTCTATCCAACAAATTCCCTTAGTTTCTGTTGGCTGAGAAATCTTTATTTCTCCTTCACTTTTGAAAATATTTTTAGAGAATGTAGAATTCTAGTCAGTGGCTTTTCCCTCTCTGTACTTCATTTCTCTCCACTTTCTTCCTGCTTATATAATTTTCAGAAGTCAAATATAATTCTTATTTCTCTCTCTTTTATAAGTAAGTCACTACCCTCACTTTCTTTCTGGATTTTTCCTTTGTCCTTCCTTTTCCATAGGTTGAAAAGGATGTCTTGAGTGTAGCTTTCTAGCTTATCCTGCTTCATTTTTTATGAGCTTCCTAGATTTGAGGTTGTGTCAGGTCTCTGAACTAGACCCCCCCCGCCCCGCCCAACTTGGAGAGAAAAAAAACTCTCCCAAACAGTTCTGTTATTCACACAAGTGGAGGTGAGGGGCATGGCATTCAACAGTAAGCCAGCAGCTGTCCCCACACAGCTCAAAGTGCAAAGAGCTGGTTCCACAAAAAAACAAAAGAGACATGCTGTGCCTGCAAGCATCCCCCATACCAGCACTGCATGTCTATCACCTAGCCTCAAACTCCCTACTTGGAGACCTAAAATTTTGTAACTCCCTCGGCAATACCTCCCTCCCCTACCTAAACTTCCCTAAAAAATCACTCACTCCTCACTCAGGACCAATGATCTTTTCACCCTTGGCCAACTACACCAGTTGGCAATGAAGTCCTCAAACGTTGCTTCAGCTTTGCCTGTCTCAGTGGTTTTGGTTGCACCTTAGTTTAGCCTCACTAACTGACATTAATTTGGAGAAAGTGCCAGCCATCGTTATTTCAGTATTTTCCCACTTCTTTCTTTCTTCTTCTTATATTCCCATGTAGCTGTCCCAGAGTTCACAGACATAGTATTCTGTTCTTTCTTTTTCCCACTTTGATTTTTTCTTTCTCTCTGCTTTTCTGTTTTGGACATTTCTGTCATAATATCTGGAGCTTAGAAGTTCTTCCCTCAGCCACATCCTGTCTCCTAAGATCCCATCAAAGGCATCTGTGTATCTGTTAGTGCTTTTGAATACTAGTGTACTTAGGGTTATTTCTTAGAATATCCATCTCACTGTTTGCAGTGCCATCTGCTCTCTGTGCTGTGTTTCCACGAAGCCTGAAGCATCTTCACTGTGACTTTTAAATTCCCAGTCTTAGATCTGAGTCTGGACCTGAGAGTAAGGCTTACCCTTATTTCTGACAACCTGGCAAGTTATTCTGTCCACAAGGAACAACCAGAAACAGTCTTTAGTGGGTAGTGGTCAGGAGTGTGTGGTGGGTCTCTGGAGTCCTGTGGTGGTCTTGGCTGTGATCCCCACACTTCTCAGAACTCCACTTCTTGGTCACCAGGGTGGCTGGAGCTGGCTGTTGGGGTAGGTTGGCTAGTTAGTTCCAGTTAACTCATGCGCTGGGCTCTGGTTAACCAGTTTCCCCATGCCGTCCCCTGAGGAAGGGGAGAGTGCCCTGGTTTATGGAAATGGCTCTTTTTCTGCCTCCTGCTGAAGCTGGTAGACTTCCCAGGATATTCTCTGCAGGACTGGAAGGCATCCCAGAGGTGAAGCCCATGAAGGCTGGCCCTGTGTCTGGGTTTCCCAGACCACACCCCCTGACTGCCCCTGCTGGTTCCTCACTTGGAGTCCAGATCCCTGGGAACCCTCCCAGGCTCTGTTATTCCCTTTATGACCTGGCAGCAGCTGCAGTGATGGGCAGAGATTTGCCCTGTTGCTCCATTCTGCTACAGGTCTGAGAAGCTTGGCTGTTTTTCATCTTGTTAAGCTTTTTATGTGTCTTGGGGGTGGAGTAGTGACTTTCAGTGTCTTAGGTGCCAGGCAGGAAGCTGAAAGTACCCATCTTCTGTGTGATGGAATGGGGTGTGTGTGTGTGAACAAACTGAACAGAGTCCCATGTGAGTGAAAGCCCCAGTCAGAGCCCCAGTGCCTATTTTACCTCATCTGTCCTCCTGCTGAAAAACATTGGTATTTTTAATTTTTACCTTGCTTCAGGGATTTGCAGTGACTTGTCAGGCTGGGTGCTTTTGTTTCTGTCCCTAGCCCCAGCCTGTACCAACCAATTTGCTCTGTATTGAAGCAAAATAAAATTTTGATATTTGATAATTCAACTTTTAAAGTTACAAGTGAAAATATAGAGCATCATGCAGAACTACAGAAAAATCTTAGTCTTTTGTTTCCTTCCTGTGTTTGTTTTCTGGTTTGTGAGACAGTTCTGCTATAAAACTGATTGGTATTCATTGTAGAATGTTTGGAAAATAGAAAAGAACACAAAAATGAAAGATAAAAGTGTCTACTTCCCCTCCTGCAGTTATCTGTGGTGCAAATTTTGGCTCACATGTTTTTACACTGTTTCTAAGTATGTGTTTTAAAATGTTAAGCCAAAAATAGGGTGATATTTGTAAAATTAATAATATGTTTACTTAATGAGAATGTTCACTTAATGAATGCTTTGCACTTTAGTTTTTCATTTAAAAATAATTGAGCTCCATGGAGAAAGGTGCTGTGTGTGCACATGTGCATGTGTGTGGAGATCCCTCACCCTATCAGACAGTAGGGAGAAACTTGGTAATACTGGGGAGCTCAGCTGAAGAGCAGAAAGCAAGCCCAGGACTGGCCTATGATGCTCAATATGAGCATTTCCCTTTAGCACCATTGTTTCACCTCAGTGCCATTTTGAGAGATGGAGCATATCCCACGGAGGAGACAGTGCCACTGTGCTTTAAACAATCCCCTCTACTATGCATTTGGCACCAGCTTTCTTGAAGTTTGACAGACACTGTTAGAAGGAACATCTTCAGAGCCAAGACTTGGTACACACTTGGGCCTCCTTGGCACATTGTTCCTAGATGTGGCTCATTCAGGTCAGGTGTGATGAGAGAGAAATCTTGTTCAAATTCATCCCTGGGATTGATTCTCTGTTTAACAGCAGTCTGCTCTCTTGTTTTGTGAGTTTGGCCTATTTTTCCTTTAAAGTGTTTGTTTTTCTCCCCATTGTCATTTAAAGTCTTAGTGGAGTATGGTGATGAAGCCTTTATCCTTCATGCACCCTAAAAGTACTTTTTCTGGTTCACCTTTTTGTTTTGGGTCTGCAGTTTTTAACATAAGATTCAGTTTTCCTTCAGCCAAAGCTTTGTCATCATTTGTTGAGATACTTTTCCCAGCTCATTTTCTTCATTTTCTTCCTGGATAACCAAACTTCTTTCTATATGTCTTATTCTTATAGAATTAGTTTTGGCATATCCACTGAACTATTTTTTAATTATTAGACAATTTTAATCATATTTTCTGATTATTGATGGTATCTGAGAAAGCCACTATTTTATGAATTTATTTTAAAGTTAGCAGCCTTTTTCAATTTCTTATTCTAATTGTTGGTTTCTACTTTGTTTTTGTAGGTAGAAAATTGTGTACTCATCTTTCCAATATTTACATTTCTTTATTTTTTATTTTTTGGCTTTAGTTTCTAGAATAGAAACAATAGTATGGATGTTCTGATTTTCTAAAGTCAAAATTAATCTGCCATTTTCTTGTTTTTAATTTTATACAGTTAACTTACTTTTCCCTCTTATGACCAGTGAGGCCTGGTCTGACATGGCCGGGTCTCTGCTGGGACCAGTGGTGACCCCTGGACACATACATACAGGCCAGTCCTCCATGCAGCCTGGAGGGTCCCAAGGAGGCCTGCAGTCCTTGTCCTGGGACACATCTGCCCCCTCCATGAGGTGGCACCTACAGGTGGCTCTGTGTTTCCTGTGCTATAGCATTCACTGGGAGAGGCACAGTAGTGATAGTAGTGCAGTAAACACACAGGTAATAAGTACGGCTGCTCGCTATCAAGCATCACACACTGTCTGTGATGTCCGTGTTGCACTTCACAGGCTGGGTGGGTGATGGATAGGTTCACACAGCTTCCCATGGACAACTGAATGATGCCTTATGCCACAGTGATGTGACAGCTACAAAGCCACCAGGGGTTTTTCCATAATTTACAGAGTCACTGTCACAGGTCTGGTCTGTCTTTGACTGGGGATCCTTGTGCAGGGTGTGACTGAATTCCAGTCTTGGATCACCTTGTTACTTGCTGTTTATGAAAGCTGAGAATGGGAGAGAGGTAATACATACTTGCCCCTCCAGAGGCTCGGAGGAGGCCTGGGGATGATGTGACACCGAGCCCCACAACCTCTGCCCCATCGACCACCCCTCACCTTTGCAGGGCACCCTATTCTGCACAGTTCCCTCTGCTTCTAGAGAAGTCCACTGCCCAACTTTGGACATCTGCTCCTGACCTGGAGAGCTGGGGTGCCATCTTCCTGCTTCAGTGACTATAGTCACTCTCATAAGAGCAAGACAGTGGGTGGAAGGAAAGGCTGAGTGGACTCCACAGCTTCCTGGACCAGCCCCCAGCCCCCATGCCTAACCAGTCTCTGTTTTCCTTTTGGGGTGTACGTGGTGACTCTGGTTACTCCAGGATGAAGTCCTGACTGTGATCCGCCGTGTGGATGACAACTGGGCAGAGGGCATGCTGGGAGACCGGATTGGGATCTTTCCTCTGCTATATGTGCAGGTAAGCCCTCATTTGTGTGCAGGCCCCTGTGTCAGCCTGGGAACCCTGTGTGGGGGAGACAAGGTCCTCCATAGATCCTGGGGCCCATGGCAGACATGAGCTCCACTCATATCACCTGTTGGCATGCAAGAATGGCTGTGGCCAGCCTGAGCAGCTGCACTTCACACCCCACAGCCTTCTCCGTTCTCTCTCAGAGTCCTGTGTTGCACTGTTTACCTGAGAGGTCCCAGGTTCTGCCGTTCTGGTCCCCTAGCCCTGAGATCAAGAGTGCCCCCAGGCACATTTCTCGTGACATACAGGGCTGGCATAGACCCTGTTACTCCTGTATCTTCCTGGCATCTGCAACTTGAGCCTGCAATGAGGCCCCTTGATTCTTGTCTCTTCTGTCATCAGGAAGGTCAGTGGTGGGGAAGGGCCATCCGAACCGTAGTCATCCCCTCTGGCTGTTTGTGTGGATATCTGACCCTGGTGTGTGCATTCTCTCTCTGTCAGTGTGAGTCCACATGCAGGCATCTTTTCATCCTGTCACTTCTGGGGTCACCCAGACTGGTGTCCTTCGCACTGGGGCTGACTGAGGGCCAGATGCTTCTGAGGCTTTCTAATCTTTCTGATAACTTGGTGACTGAGATGATGGATACACCCACTGCAAAGATGAGCAGACAGAGGCCCCAGGGGCTGGGAGCTTGCCAGCCCCACAGAAAATTGACACTGTGTTGGAGTTGAGCACAGACTGTTCGGCTGCACACTCAGCCCTTCACTGTCCTGCCACAGGCCTTCAGCTCCAGCACCCCTACTTCACTCAGTGTCCCACTCAGCAGGCGCGAAGTTCTTCCCTCTGCCGCAGGTATGGATAGCTTCAGATGTGTGTCAGATGCATAGATGTGGCATCCAGTAGCCTCTTCTCTCTTTCCTCCACTCTGTCCTCTTCCCCCTGTTCCCTAAACATCTGAATGAGTGTTTCCCTCACATCTACCCTGGATAAGCTGTCCAGGGGATCCTAAGGCCCTCTCATGATGGTGTCCACACACAGTGTCTAGACCACTTGGAGGGCACCGGGAGGCATCTGCATCACTGTGACATTGCCTGAGGAAATCAACTCACAGGAGGAGAGGGCAGGTGGGATGGTGCCTGGATAATCACTACCACTGGGAGGTCAAAGCAGGTGAATCTTGTATTTGAGGATAGAATGGGGACCTTAGGACCTTGACTCAAAAAAAGTCTGTGAGTGGGGCACAGCAAAGGTAAGAGCACTTTCTTGGCAAGTACAAGCCCTGGGCTCAATCCTCATCACCATAAAAAAAAAAAAAGAAAAATTCATTTTGGCTAACAGTTTCAGGGTTTTAGTCTGTAGTTGAGGGGTTCCATCACTTCTGGGCTATGGTGAGGCTGAATGATGGGGAGCATGTGGTAGAGAAAAGCAACCTGTAGCAAATGGGGAACAGGGAGGTGAGGAACAAGACACTCACTAGGGGCAGTGGCACCTGTGATATATTTGCTTCAAAAAGCCCCCACCTACTGAGTTTCCATCACCTCCCAGCGGTGTCATCCTGTTATGAATCCAAGTGTATTAATGAACAGATGTAGTCTGAGACCTCAAAATCCAGTCTCCATTCAGAAGCCCCATGAGTGAACTCATGTGCCAGTTGGGGACACTTCAGATCCAGATCAGGTCAGGTGCACACGTTACCTGTGTCAGATAACCACACTGGTGTGGTGTTACTGCAGTCTTGCACCAGGCCAGGGATTCTTCTCCATCCTGCTGCTGGCGATGAGGACTTAACGCAAAACACCAACTACAATGTACTCTAAAAGTCCTACCTGGGACCCCGCAAATATTTTCAGCGAGTAAAACATTGTCTTGGGCAGAATATCAAGGATAGCCAAAGAAGCATGCAGAAATGCTGACAGAAACTTTGTTACTGTGGCTCAGATGGAAATAATTCCAGCGTCCATGGAATGAAACAACTGAATACAGCTTAGCACTTCAGTATGGTGGGACTGTGTCTAGCAGTGGAAACAAACAAAACTGCTACTTTAAGAAGTAAGAATGAATTTTCCAAAGCAACATCTCACACTCACCTATGTGGGGGCCTTTAGTCCTCCTAGCCGCACCCTGGAGATGGTCCATGCTCTGGCTCAGATATAGTCCTCCTGACCTCACTGTGGATGTGGGCTGTCCTGCAGCTCACCTGTGTAGGGATTACATCCTACTGTCCTCCTCCTGCTGTGCCCATCTACCCAGTTTCAGTGCCAAATGTCAGGTTTGTGGACAGGTGTACAGCTGTGGTCCTGCCAGCTTACCAGGGACTCACACCAGGCCTTACTTCATCTGAACTCCACTCCAATGTGAAGTTGGCCTGGGATGCCTGAGCCATGATGAGCCTGGTGAACGAGTGCATGCCATGAAAACCCTGTCTAGACCTGCTAGGTGGACACAGTGATACAGGTCCATATGTGTCTGGAACCAAGTTTTCTTTCATTGCCAGCTTCTCCTCTTAGCAAAGGCCAGTCTTGTCCGCAAAGTGTAGAATAATCTTCCTGTGCCCCCTGAATCCTCCAGGCACTAACTGCCAAAGTGTCCACACCAGTGGTCAAGCAGCTGGCCCCAGACTCTACCCTGTCCTTGCTGTGTTTCCTGGGACAGCTCCTCCAGCTCTGTCTTGCTCTGCTTTCTGTTGCCCTGCCCCATCCCCATGGCCTAGCACTCCCTCCTTGTTTCTCTCTCTCCTCAGTTTTGGGCACAATCACCCTCCAGCAGCCTTCCCCTCCCAGAAACCAAGAGTACCCACCCAACTGCCAGATGACAGTCAGGCAGGACTGACCTTGCTCTTTCCCATGCAAGACACTGAGAGGGCAAGGCTGGACACTTATCCTTGGGAATATGTCCAGGAAGGGACCAGAATTGAGCCTGGATACTCTGCAGGGCCTTCCTTTCATGTCCTTAAGAGGCAGAACAACTTACTGTTGTTTCTGATTTTCAGAACACCTTGCTCTCATGATGTGAGGAGAAATTTGTCTGAGGGAATCTCTCTTTCCTGTGGGATGTCACGGTGCCACCTGAGGTCAGGAGTGTAGTACTACAGTGAAACATTGGATTCCTCAGTCTGGGGCCTGCCCTGACACAACTGTGCCCCCCTGAAGACTCGTAGCTAGCCAGTCCCTTTCTTAAGAGCTCCCATAAGGCCTGGTCAGGGCCAACCCAGCACTTGGCCCACAGAGACACAATGACCTAGTGGCAGGACCACAGGACTGCAGATCAGAGTGGCCTGGGCTTCACTGGTACACAGCTGTGTAGCTGTGGCCAGCTTCTTCACCCCTCAGCTCTCAAGTGACTTGTATCCTGTGGGTACTGGAGCCCAGAGCCCTGGCACTGGAGCCTAGAGCCCTTTGAGAGTGCTAGGTTCTGGCCAGTAGAGAGATAGGATGAGTGCTGGCTCTAGAAAACAAGGTAGTCTCATCCCAGAGTGCTAGGACCATGTGACAGTAGGCAGAGACATCTGGCCTTGAGCGGATGCCAGCCCTTTGTCTGATGTCCATCACTGTGGGTCCAGTTGGATGGTGTGTGGAAACTTGATGTGATCTGTGGATCCTGGGACAAGATACAAGCAGCAAAATTGAAATCCTGATTCAGCCCAATAAGTGAAATTCCTCTCCAAAGTGAGAGTTCCTAGTGATAATTATTTCCCTTTTGCCACACCTTCGTTCTGTGGCTTCTGTGGTTTGTCCTGAGTCTCTAGCACTTTCAACAATTGACCTCCCTGCTAGGCTACACAGCAGCCTCTTCCCACTTTGCTTTTCCTACATTGTTTTAAACCATGGCCTCTAACATGCTGTTAGCCCATGAGGCAGTAACTTACAGGCATGACTGACTAAAGAGTTTATGGTTGCAACTGTATGTGTTCCCTGCTGTTGTGGATGCAGGCTCTGTGGGTTGGATCTGCCATTGCATGGTGCCTGTCATTTCTTTAACTTTGCCCTG
This sequence comes from Hydrochoerus hydrochaeris, assembly GCA_004027455.1. Taxonomy (NCBI): domain Eukaryota; kingdom Metazoa; phylum Chordata; class Mammalia; order Rodentia; family Hydrochaeridae; genus Hydrochoerus; species Hydrochoerus hydrochaeris. The sequence goes on from PVLA01004415.1 coordinate 36,118, forward strand.
TTGGTTTCCAGCCCCTGGATTGGGGCAGAGAGTGTTTACAAGGAGAGGGCAGGCAGGGGTGCATGTTACGGGGTTTTGCCATTAATAGGGCACACAAGTATGAGAGGGGAGGGAACTGGCTCATGCACTGTGGTGCTGAGCAGGGCATCTGCAGACTGGAAACCCGGAATGCTGGTAGCACAGTGCTGTCCAAGTCCAAAGCCACAGAAAAAGGCACTGAAGTGAATCTCTCAGGCTGAGGCCGAGGACCTGGAGTCGGAAGGCACAGAGGCTGAAGCTGGCCACCTGAGGGCAGAGGAGGAGTGTCCAAGCTCCAGAGTGGTGGATAGAGCGCACTGCTTCTCACTCGGCCCACCCACTCTCTGGGAATTCCCCTCACAACACACCCAGTTCTCCACCTGTGTCTCAGTCCTGTCGAGGCTGCTGACTCGCGTTGGACTATGACTGTGAGGAAAGAAGCTGTATGCCAGTCTTACTCTCTGCCTTAGCCAGGGAGTCTTGCTGCTGGGCCCCACCTCAAATGTGGACAGACATCATCCTCCAGGGAATTCGAGCCTGGCAACTCATTGCCAGTTCAGCACCCACTGAGGGCTTGGCAGGAGGATGAGCAGGAGTCCTCACCATGTGACAGGTGCACCCACTCAGGGCCAGAGGAGTTTGCACAGGTTTATCCTTCACTCCTAGCTTTGTTTGCTGGTTGTATTGAAGTGGGTTCATCAACAATATAGGAATCCAAGCAGTCAAATGGGTAAATTTGGAATTTAATTAGCTGAGCTCAATGACCACTCATGTGGACCCATTTCAGAGTCTCACTGAGTGGCCCTGAACCGGAAAATTGCAAAGCTTTTAAACAGAGAATCACAAAAAGACATCCTGTTGGAAACAATTTAGCTCGAATCTTACATAAATTTTTGGTTGACACCTGTATCCTGCTTCTTTTGTTTAGCAGGTTAATTTTTCTCTTGTGGGTACAGCTCATTCTGCTTTTCTCATGGGACTTGTACTCTGAGCAATTTTCCATTTTCTTGGGTCAAATACAGGACACCAGTCAAATGCAGAGCTCAATATGGTGTCAGTTAAACTGAAACAACGGTTTCAGGTTAGAAGTGCAGCCAGAATAAAGGTGTCCCATCAATGTTGGCCCCAGTGGTGATACGAAACAATGTGTGAAGCAGTGTGAGAGACTCTATATGTGAGAAGCAGCAGTGTGTGGCATAGGCTGTGACTGTGTGTGAGAGGCTCAGTTGGTGTGTGAGATTCTGTAAGACCCCGTAGTTCTGGAAGGAATCATGGCTTGCTGCATACAGGCCTTGTTTAGATCTAGAGAAATGAGAAGGGGGCATGTGCCAGTCGCGCCTTTGAGAGACTGAAGAAGGGTCTGAGCTTGTCCTGGGCAGCTGGGCATGGGAGGCTTGTGGGAAGTACTGCCCACTCATGTGAATCTGGCTTTTGTGCCTCAGGCTCCTGTTCCTCCTGTGTCACTCACAGGGACAGGAATAGCCCCATGGATGATGGGGCTGTCTTTACCTGCCTTGAGCTCCCTGATGTCCCTTGCTGACCTCAGTGCTTCTGCCCTCACCTGCTGTCCATGTCCTTTCTACATAGGGACAAGACCCTCTACCCTGACCCTGCCACCCTCCAGGGGCCTCGTGAGCCCTTCCCACATGAGGACAAAACCCTTGAGCTTGCCTTCCTCGGGTCTCTTGAGTTGTCAGCTCCTGCCTACCTTGCCCTTACTTGACTGGTGGCTGACAGAGCCCATGAGAGTGTTGTCCCTCTGGAGTGTCCATGCTGAAGTCTGCTCTTTCCACTTGGCTTTTCCTGTCTGAGGAGTCTGACCTGTGACTCTCAGACTTTCGTGAACGTGAGTATTGCTTACAGAGCTCCAGTCCCAACCCTGTGTGTCTCTAGCCCACGCAGCACACCTGGCCCCACCTTCTGGCCTTTGCCATTCCTGATCCCAAGGCCAGAGCCTTTTCTCTGTCCTCATCCTTTCAAACTGCCCATATTTAGCAATGGCCTCTCTTCCCCCATGTCCGTTGGCCATGTGACTTTGAAACTGCCCCTTTGCCCCCAGCCCCTCCTCCTCTGGCCATCCAAGATCCTCTTGGGACTCTCCCCAGAATGCCAGACCATCTTCCAAATGCTTTCCATCTGCCACTGAGCCTCAGAGAAGCCCTGTGGGACAGCTGAGCCTGGATTCTGGTGAGAGGCAGGGGCTAGTTCCTCCAAGCTTGGTGGATGTCAGGTTCCTGCCCTACCTCAATAGGCTCTGTGAGTTCCTGCAGAATGAAGGGCACTTGTCAGGCAGCTGTAAACCCCATACATTGCCCTGAAGCACCCCCACCATGTGCACCTGCCTCACCCCAGGTCTACATTCCCCCTCCGAACTAGGACCAAATAACTGGAGAGAGACAGGCAGGAAGCGTCATGTACATTTTTAAAGCATAAAAGTCTTATGTATTCAAGGTATACAACACTTTTTGTGACACGTATGTGGTAGAGTAGCTGCTAGAGTGGAAGAAACTTTCATATCCTGCATCCCGGGGATGGTCCATCTTCTTGCCTAGCAGAGGCCGATGTGGAGCATGCCATGCTGTGTCGTGGATTCCTTAACCCTCTACTGCTTGGGCTGTTCACCTTGTACCTGCTGCTCTGTGTCCTTGGGTGACACTGGCACATTTTCTCCCCATAACCTGGCCAGCACTATTTTATTCTGTCTTTATAATATTTGACTTTTGTTAGTAGTGTCCATGTGTCAGGGAGATGACTTAATGTTTTCCTCTCTGAGTCTGACTCATTTTTACTCAGCAGTGCGTCCTCAAGGCTACACATCTGACAGATCTATATTCAAACAGGGAGGGGTGCAACTGTAGTCCTAGCTACTAGGGAAGCTGAAGCGGAGGATCACATGATCCCAAGAGTTCCAGCCAACCTAGAAAAGAGAGTGAGACTCTGGCTTAGAAAAAGGAAAAAAAAGACAAATTAATTGAAGTTTTAAAAATGAAGAAGTTGGGGATGAAGCTTGTTTTGTCAAATTCCATGCAGCTCCAGGCAGGCAGACCCTACCTTAGGAGGTGGAGTCACTTCACCTCATAGACCACTTCTGAGCCCTGTGCTCCAGGGTCAGCCTAGTGGGTAGCTGGTTGGTGGTGTGGTGGTGATGATATGTGTGGCCTTGAGGAGCCAGAGCTTGGTGACAGCTGGGTGCTCCTGGCTGAGGTCAGCACTGAGCGTGTGAGGGCAGGAAATGCTGAGTCTCTACATAGCCAGAACCAAACACATCAGCCAGAGTCTCTGGGGGTCCAAGAGACCACTGCCATGATCATATTCCAGCCCAGGAAGGAAGCACTCAGCTGTCTGTGCCTTCTCCTGAGTTGCCTTTTGTGGCACTTCCTGTTGAGAGGGGAAAGTGAGCATGTTGCTAGTGGCCATGGTAGCTTTAGAGTTCAGTAGAAATGCTCACCCATGTGTAGTGTGTGTGTGTGAGTGTGTAGTGTGTGTGTATGTGTATGTGCGTGCACATTTGGGAGACGTTCTAAAGGTGCCTTAATTCAGCTAATTACTACAGAATGAGAAGCAGCAGCTAATTCTGGCTTCATCTGGTTCCTGCTCAGCCCACTCAGAGGAGCTCAAAGCCATACTTGCTTTTTATCTTTCAAATCCTTCAAAGCAAGAGTAACTAAGGCACTAGTCTGAAGCTATTGAGAACTCTCCACTGCAAAACAAAGGCCAAGGTTTGGTTCAGACCACCTCTTCCAAGTGTCTTGTTTTCAGTGATCTTCTTACTTCCTGCTCATTGACCTACTGAATTCTGTTCTGCTCTTGGGGAAGCTATTGGGTGGGAGTTGAGAGGCTTCCAGGTTGCCACAGACACACCATGGGCTGGCTATATCCATGCAGCTGCTTACCTCTCCTAATAGCTGTGAGACCTATGTCTGGGTCTCCAGAAGAGTGTTCATCCTTGTGTCAGCTGTGAATCAGGAATACATATGCTGCCAGTGCCAAGCCCTGTTGCCAATAAGTGGTCTGAAGTTCCATCTGCTTCAGATTTCCATTGATGGCTTAGATCTTGACTGAAAGAATGTTTCTACTGCTTTTGAAAACCCTCCACATTGTCCCTTCCAGACTGCTATCTATCCATCTACCCATCATCCACAATCATTTATCCATCCACTCACCCATCCATCTATCCATTTGTCAATCCACCTACCCACTGATCTTTTCATTCATCCATCCATCTACCCTATCTATCCATTAACTTTCATCCAGCTACCCATCCACCCACTCATCCATCCACTGATCCCTTCATTTATCCATTTATTCATCTGTTCATTCACCCATCCATTCCTCTACCCAACCATCTATTCATCTATCCACCCACTTCCCCACCCCTGCCTTAGGATTGAGTTGGTGGATCAGAACCCCTCTGGGTGTGTCTTGTGGCATCTACACACCTCATTTCCTCATCTCTGTGAGGGGAGCAGTCACCTAACCTGCCTTCTGGTCTCAGAAGTTGTATTAGTGACACGGAGGCACACAGACAGTAACTGTCACAGTGCTGTATTATAACTTATTTAGCAGTCATGTTTTGAGTTCTACCCAGACTCCAAAGTACCCTAAATCTCTTCCCTCCCATGACACTGTGAGTAATTGAGGCCTTGACAAAAAGCAAGGAAAGCAGAACTTCATGCTGTTTAAAGGAACTGTTTGGAGTGGACTTAATGCTTTGTTCAGTGTGGAGGAAGAGAGTCTCGTTGACTACAATTTCGCAGACACCTGGGGGGTGAGGGAGCCATTGAGAGAATCAGGCTTTCAGGACAGGAACACTTTGAGACAGAGCCTCTGCTCAGGACTTCTATGGGGGGGGGAAGGGGGCCCATCTGAGGGAGCCACCCAGCTATGGGGCAGCATCCAGTGCCACTTGAGGATCAGGAAGAGGCTTGAGACCAGGAGAAAAGAAAACCCTGGAGGTACAATTTGTGGATCTGTAACCTTCTGTGTTTAAGAGGAGAGAGTGATGCACTTGCTTGGTTTTTTTGTTTATTTGTTTTTTGCTAAGTTTGTGGCAGAGCTCATGTGTCTGCTTATTCTTAGACACTTAATACTGGGCAGTATGTCCAGAGATTGTTGAAGTTTTGACTATAGCCATTCATCGTGTTCTGTCCCCTACACTGTGCCCTACCCTGCCCACTGTGCCCTATTCTTGGATCCCTTGAGCAGGAAGTGGGGTCTTTGTGGGGTGGATGCTGGTCCCCTACACTGTGCCCTACCCTGCCCACTGTGCCCTATTCTTGGATCCCTTGAGCAGGAAGTGGGGTCTTTGTGGGGTGGATGCTGAGGTGTGCAGTCACAATGCATAAGCCCTGGGAATGATGTCTCACCAAGAGGATGAGGCCTGTTGGCCCTGGGAGAGGGAAAGGAGAGGACCTTGGGAGCATGATGGCTCCAGTTGGATGTGTGATGAGGGCTCCCACTGTCAGAGGTGGAATCGTGGACTCTACAGAAATGGAGAAGTGGAGCTGGACAAGCAGGATGGTAGAACATGGGTGCTGGAGCATCTCTTCCCACGTCTGTTACAAGCAGCTAAAAATTCCAACCTAGCAGGTGTCACAGCAGCCCCCACAGCTCCGTCAGTAGCTGTGGCCAGGGGCAGGTGTGCGGGGTGGGCATCATTTCTTCAGTTCTTGCCTAGTAAGGAATATGCAGTCCAGCACTGCCCCAACACCCTCACTTGGAAAGTAGCTATTCCACCAGCTGTCTGCCCTCTCCCTGGGCTCTGGGTTCCTCCTCAGTGCTCTCTGGCCTTGCTCACCCCTCCCATCCTACAACCTGGGAACTCCATGCTTGGGAGGCTCTTAGGAAGTCCTCCTAGGTCTGCATTCTAGCAGCCAGTGGCTGTTGTCTGGGCTTAGAACCCAGCCAACAGGCAGGGAAGATAAACCTCAGCTCTGTGTAAAGCTTGTGCCTGCCTGGGAAAATGTGGGAGGCTTCTGCAGCACCTCGCACCTGGGGCAGAATGGACCATGTGTGTGACTGCCACGCTGCGACAGCTCCTCAGGGCCCACAGATGCCTGGGCCTCAGCTGCCTTTTTGTTTCATTTGTTTTTAATGGATTTTTCTGATTATAAAAATAATACTTGGCTTTTGCTCAAAATAGGGAAATTCAGAAAAATATGAAGAAGAAAATTAAAATCACTCCTAATCCTACCAGTAAATATAATACATAAGAAAAGAATGAAGTGAAAGTTGTTAGCATATTGTTCCATTTCCTCTTTTTTCTGTGTATAAATTTGTATATATTTGAGGGAAATTTGGGAGTTGCTGCATCAGTATTGCTAGCAGTCTTTCTCCCAAAATTGTGAGTCTCCCATTGATATTACTGCAGTGGCTTCAGGGTGTGTCACTGGTGCCCCTTGGCCCTGGACCTCCCCATCCCCACTTCAGAGGAGGGCTGAGACATCCCAGAGTTGCAGGCTCCCACATGTGACCCTGTTCCCAGCCTCATCTGCACCCACAAATCTGTCACTCCTTAGACACTTCAGCCTCTGTTGCCCTAAGACCTTGACAGGTGCTGCTGCCGCTGCCCCATCTGGCCCCTCCCCCCATTTGCTTTCAGCTGCATCCAACAAACTGAGGAAATGCCTGCTTGTTTCTTGCCTGCTGGGTGGGTCTCCTGAGAGTGGGATGTCTTTGTTCACCCTCCCATTGACTCACCTGAAGTGCCACATGGGACCTGTGGCATGTGGTAGACCCCCTTTCCCTCCGAACCCAAGCTCATTGGGTTTGTGAGGGCCACTTCTGACTGCCAACCAGGACCCTGGACTCGGCCCCTCCCTTCTCGGCTCACTTCAGCCACTGACCAAGTGTCCAGGGACTCCCAAGTGCTCCTCCAGCTCGCAGGGGCCACAAGTTCCCACCCACCCTGAGCCTCACAACTCCACTGCACCCCCAGGGTGCCATCCTCAACAACCGTGTGCACACATGAGCACACATGTGCACATGACCTGTGCCTGTCTGGCTGTGCAGCCTGTGTCCCTCCACTGCCTGGGATACACAGGTTGCTCTGGGCCCTTGTCTATACTGATCGAAGGAATTATCTCCTGTTTTTATCCAGATTTCCTCTAAGAGAGGTCCCTTTGGTGTGTGTCCACGAGGGGTTACATTATGAATAATCTCAGCCCTGTGTGGCTAAGAAGGCAACCTCAGGATAAGCTCTTTCCCTGACCAATGCCACCACACCTGGTCTGGGCACTGATACCACCTGACAGCACAGCCCCATGAGCACCACAGTGAGGCTGTGAGTTTAGACTTGGTCAGACCTCAAGACCTGCACTCGGGGAGGAGCAGGCTGGCTCGGACCTCTGTCCTTGCCACCCTCTGTCCCTCCAGACTCTGGCCTCCTCTGCTGCTGATAAAGCAGATATAACTTCCTGCCTGTGAAGGAGTGAGGTGTGTTGGGCACTGTGTCTACAGTGTCTTTGCTAAGCAAATATTACTGCATCCACATCAAAAGTTCCTTGCTTTCTCCTATTAAGTGGTCTTTATTTAGTACCACCTGTATTCTTGACCTGAGGTCTTTATCCATCTATAAAATGAGAGTGTTTTTTCAGAGGATGAAATCAGCTCTATGTCTCACTAGTCCAGTGATCAGCTGTGTCAATGGGGGTTGTGTGTAGGCATCAGAGAAATGGAGAGGAAGGAGAAGACAGAGATGAGGTGTCCTGGTCACTGCAGCTGCTCTCTAAGCAGACGATCATGTGAAGTTGTGAGGTGCTGACCTAGGTGGTGCCGAGCTTACAGCAGCAGCACAACTCAGTAATGTTGCCTGAAACCCAGGGCTGAGCAACCCCTGTCTCTAGGCCTCGGGGACACGTGGGCCCATGGAGTGGGTCTCCTGACCCCATAGATGTGCCACAGCTCTGTGCTCCATCAAGTCACTGTGTGACCAACCCTATGGCCTGAGATATGGGAGGACAAATAGCCAGCTCCCTGCTCCTAGGTGTGTCCGCAGTGCACATCCTGCACAGACAGGAAGAGGACTAGTCACTTCAGTGAAGCAGCATCACCCTTCTTCCCTTGACAGTAGCTTCCAGTGTTCAGGATTGCGACTCATGGTGACGTGTGTTTCAGGTCCTCACCTCAGGCATGTACCCATACATATGAAATGAAGCCAACTTTCCTGAAACTGTTCCCCCTTTGGGATGTATTCTGAGTCAGGTTTTTGCTTTTATTCCATTGCATGCTTTGAAAAGTTCTGCTCAGGACTCAGTAGTCCCATAGCTTGAAAGCTATGGCTCTGCTGAAGATCTCCAAGGTAGAGTCATGCTGCCAGGCAAGGGAAGAAAACTGAGCTCACTCAGATTTACTGTTCATGAGACTTTTTTTTCTTTCAGTAGTAGGGATTAAACCTGAGGATTGTGCCTAGAGCCTTTGCACTGAGCTACGTCCCCAGCCCTATTTTATATTTTATTTTGAGACAAGGTCTTGCCAAGTCACCTAGTTGCTCAGAGTGGCACAAACTTGAGATCGTCCTCCCTCAGGCTGCTAGAGTACTGGATATTTAAAAATTTTTAACTTGTTAACTCAGATTTCTGGTTTGTGTGTTTCTTATAAGCTAAGTATGTATTGTGGTTCATGTATATATGAAAATTCACATATGTCTTCAGTCCATCATGTGTCTGCAATGTAAATAACATACTGGTTTGCTAGAAGACACTCGTTCTGATAGGAGGCACACTCACAGCACTTCACTCAGGAGCAGCCAGGCCCTGGACTCATCTGGCAGAGCTGTACTGGCTCTGCTTTTTCTTTTTTGTTGTCCTTGTTCCTCCTCAGTCGCCTGTGCTCCATGACACCCAGGGCAGAAGACCTGTGACAGTGTTTCTCCAGTCCTGTCTCTGAGGTGGCCAGCAGTGTGTGTGTACTGGGGCTGGAGAGAATGGTTGCCCATGTCCAGGCCTCTGCAGAGAGCCCTTCATCAGGTTCTCAGGGAATAGGTCAGAAGGCTCTGCATTTTGATCTTTGCTGAGAAACCTACATGTCATTTTGCCACAATGACCTCCCAGGGGAATTTCTTAGCAAATGGGGGAGATTTGCTGTGTTCTTAGTTCAACAAAGGACTCAGACTCTGGGGTCTTCTTCCCTATGCTTTGATTCTGAGCTGAGGGCAGTTTGGAGCAGGAAGGAAACACGCTGAAGGGGGTGAGGAGGGAGGAGTCAGTTTCTGCTGGACATCAGAGTGTACGTCTTGACTGGCAGGCAGTCTGTGGGTACAAAGCTATGGACATGCTATTTGTTGCTGACAAAGCTGGCTAGGGACCAATCTGGCCCAGGGTTTGCAGACAGACTCACCCACTCACCTGACTGTAGGGCATTTGTAGGGGGATTGCTGTCACCCAGGATGGTGCCATCTGGCAGGTGTGCTGCGTGCCTACCTGCAAGGTCTGTATGATACCTAATGGGCAGAAAGAGTCCCCAGTAAGGTGACTGTCAGCAAGGTAAGGTACAACCCTAGAGCCCAGCACCTAGGGTCAGGCAGGGTGATGCCTGCACTTCCTGCCATCCAACATCACCTTTCATGGACACCCTGTGCCAGGAGGGATGGGTCATCTCCCATACATAGTAGCAGGCTACTGAGAGAAAACTGTTCTCTTCTCTAGAGTCTTCAGCTGTCCTGCTAGGTAATTGCCCACTAGGCAGCGAAATCCACCCTGTGTTGTCCCTAGTGTGAGATCCGCCTCCTTTGAGCTTCAGTTTTCTAAAGTCACATCTGCCCTCACGATGGTAGGATGGCCACTGCCTGACTGTGCCCTGGGTCGTGGGACAGGGAGTGAGGCTGAAGGCTGAGTGGGGAGCCACAGCGGCGGTGCTATGGGGTGTGGGTTGCATAGGGCTCTCCTAAGCTGCTGGGCAGATATGGTCCTTGGGCCTAATCACCCTGCTGCCCAGCTTCCAGGGTCACTCACCTTGTGCACAGCTGAGTCTTCCTAGGATGGTCTTCCCCAAGGAGGCAGCTGCTCCCATGGGATGGCCACCAGGAACATTTGTTGAACGACTAGAAGTTTATCTGTTCAGAGTGGCGGTGCCCAGGACAGGTTGAGCATCTCTTACCCAAAATGCTTGGAATTGGAAGTGTTTTAGAATTCAGTTTGCAGCTGAGCACTCCTATCTAGAAAACCTATGCTCTGAAGACTCCAGTACACAGGCATAGTGGGGTGCTCAGGCCGTGTCACTGATATCCAGAGTTCCCTGTGCAGGAAATGAAAGTCTGGAGATGTCACCCAGGCTGTGAGGCCCCCAGTGCAGGGAGCAGCTCTGGTATTCTGTGCTGTGAGAACTTCCACATCGTGCTTCACCAAAGAAAGCTCTGATTTTTAAAGGCCCACATTTGAGTCTGATGAGCGCAGGCCCAGCAGCTGAGGGTCATGTCCTCCACAATCGCTTGAGATGAGGCAGGGTCCAAGCAGCTTGTGTGCTGCTGGATAAGTCAATCCATGGAGAAGCTGCAGACAGGGTGAGCACGGTGGCCACTTGTGATTCGGGATGAGTGACCTGGCTGCTCTATGCCTCAGTTTCTTCTGTGAAACTACCATGTTATTGCTGCTCTGGGGTTGACAAGAGGGTCAGAGCAGATGTGGTGAGGAAGGTGACCTCAGATGTGTCAGGCCAGGGCTGGTACCAGCACCATCGGCCACCAGAATGGTCCCACGCACATCTTAGGAGCAAGGGTATGGTATCAGGGTTTGCCCCTCTGCACTGTCCTTCGGGCAGTTGGGTCTCCTGAAGAATGTAATGTCCAAGTCCCCTGTAGACAGAGGCCTCTCTTCACCACCCCTGTATCTGTGACACTCAAGGAATGATAGGCCAGTCCCAGCACAGCGACTTGGCCTCAGGAGGACATGTCATGCTCTGTGGCCTGTGTGGTTAGGGCCAAGTCTGGGTCCAGATCTTCCCTCCTGCCATGGTTGTTTGTGCCTTCAGCAGGGTGGAGGTTGGCACATGGGGCATAGGAACATGCCAGCTTGTGTTGCTCTTCCTCTTCTCCTGAGGGACATCATGGGCCACTTCGAGATTCCCATCTAACACTGACAAACTCCAGAGGCCCACATCCAGATCCCGTGGAGATATGCATTTGGGGCTGATCCAACTGAACCTGAAATGTGTTCACACCATAGAAGTGGAAGGCAGGGTCTCTGACCTCGCAGTTACCGTCCCCCTGGGGTCTGGCCCCTTGGGCACCATCCCACTGACGGCATCCTGCCATCCACCTTGCTGTTGCCATCTGATCCTGTGTTCCCAGGAGTGTGAGGTCAGGCTGGGCCCCAAAGGGTACCAGCAGAGTGAGAAGGTGGTGTCAGGGACATCCTCATGGGAAGGAAATAGGTGCATCGAGACTCTCCAAGCAACTGAGACCATGCCACCAGTCATGGTCACCAGTCTCTTTTGTTGGGACGCTTTTAATTTTTGCCTTTATTAATCCACATTTGCAGTACCTAATGATCACATTCCTCGTGGGGAGTTGGCTTGTGCACACAAAACACACCTTAACTCTTTTTTCACCCTTCCCCTTTCCTTTCCCCATCTCCATCTCTTGGTTCCTTTCCCCTTTGCAGCGGATCTGTCTCCCTGTTTCCCATTAAGATGAACATGCCTTCTGTTTTCATAAAGAAGATCTGTGGGACATGGAGGGTGCAGTGGGGCCTTTCACGGCTCTGGCCCTCACCACCTCCCCCCACCCAGCCTGCAGCCCACAAGTCGCCACACAGGGACCATCCTAGTCCCTGGCTGTGGACCTTCGGCCTGGTGATGTGACCGTGAGGGCCAAGGCTCCACAGATGTGGAAATGGACAGGGGAACATCGTCAGCTGGTACAGGAGCCACAGCTACTGGCAGAGGAGGAGGATGTGCAAGGCTGGTAAGAGGCCTTCTGATGGAGATGGCTCTGGGACCCGCACAGGGCCAGCTCTGCGTGTGATCCCTGGAATCCACTGGGAGGAGGGTGAGCATTCCTGGCCTGGTTTTGCATCAGGAACTGTAACAGATTGGCTGCCCAGCAGCCCAGCCTCCAGCTGAGTGGTGCCTTGTCTCTGGGTCACTGTGGAGGAAAGGTGTGTGCATGTTGAAAACCTTAGGGTGAGACCTTCCCAACTGTCACAGCAAGGACCTCACATCAGGAGAAGCTGGCACAGTCTTCTGTCCCTGGAGTGGAGAGTAAAGAGGATGTGATCAGTCTGCTGCTTTATCCAGAGGATCTTAAGGGGCAGCGCATGGGCTTAGCAGAGAAGGTGCTGACTCTACCTGGGAGCAGTGCCCAGGTGAACTGCAGTCCTCATCTGGGCTCACTTGGCCCCCATTTCCTGCTCCCCCCATGGAGTTCCTGGACTGTTGCCCCACTCTCATTTCCTTCTGAACATAGGGGCCTCCCTCCCCCAGTGACCTCCTTCTGCAGTTTCCAGGAATCCTTCTATCTGGAAGACCCCACACCCTGGCTCAGGAACCCTGCATTGCAGCCCAGAGACCCCATGGGCTCCAACCCCAAATAGCTGTCCCAAAGACAAGCCAGGGACAGGCCATAGAGGTATGATGGCTGGTACTCTGGGTTTCCAGACTTTGTGTTGATCCCCGAAGGGCAGCTGACATTGCCTTGGCACTCTTCCCCCCAGCTCTGGACAGTGGGGAAAAGGAAGGGATCTGATAGATACTCATTAAGCTGAGCATGGTACCTTTGTTCAGTCTGTCTTGTGGCTGTCTGACCCAGTGTCACATTTTTTCCTGACCACCTTGTGCACAATAAACAGTTCTCTCTCCTTTATTCTTATAAATCTGTAAATTCCCTTACCAGATATGTGTAAGGCTGAACCAAACACTTGCAAAGAGAAGGGCTACACCAGGCATTGTGAGTGTAAGTGTCCTTTGGGGGAGGGGACATGATTACACTCATGCTCACAAAGAGTGATCTGGGGCACTGCCAGATGCCACCCCAACCTCAGGGCTTTTCCTTCTGCAGCAGTATGGCTTATAGACCTGCCAGGAACCATGCCTGGGGACCCACATGGGGCCACCCACATGGGGCCACCATGGGACAATAGCATGGCTGCCAGAGGCCGGGCTGAATGTTCATCGGGGGGAGTCTGCACCCCTCCTTTCCTGTCGTGTACCACCTAGACCATGTGTTATCAAAGGCTGGCTCACTGTGAAAGCATCTGCTGTCTGGTGGGACAGGTGGAGGTATGGGAGGAGTCTCAGCTCAGTCTTTGCTGAATGGCTGCTGACTCCTGGGAACCTGGCTCAGGACAGCACTGCATAGTTCACATGCAGTCACCAACAGCATCCAGCTCCCTTGGAAAGGGCCTGTGCCCCAGTCCTGGGGCACTTGGGGGGGCCTTAGTTGTAGCCAGTGAGAATACTGTCCTGGTGGGCATGGGAGCAGTGGGGCAACTGTCCTAGTTCGTGCAGCCAGTGGGGCTGGCCAAGGCTATCTCCTTCCCTCTCAAGCCCTGGCCTGTTTCTGTGGTGCTGCAAGTTACCTCAAAACATAATGATGGAGGCTAAGGAGGGGTCCAGTGTGGAAAACCCTTTGTCGTATGAGCCATGGCCTCATCGGCTCTCAGGTAACCTTTTCCACAAACCTGCTGCCTGTTCCACTGCCCAGTTGGTGCAGGAAGCCAGGTGACATCACCACTGTCACCTGGCTGCTGCTGGCTTCTAAGTGGGAATGTGGCAGGGAGCACTGAGCTGGTACAGCTGGTGACAGTCATCTAGTGATGCTGTGTCTCCTTCTCACCCAGCTCAACGACTCTGCGAAGCAGCTCATCGAGATGGACAAGCTGTGCCCAGCTGCTGCTGCAGCATCCAGCTGTACTGCTCCCTTGCCCTTGGACCCCAGCTCAGTGGCCAACTCTGGCCAAGGCCATGCAGCAAGCAGCTCAGGGGCTGTCAGTGCCTTTCAGCAACGCATGGACAGTAAGAAGAATACCAAAAAACGCCATTCATTCACGGCACTCAGTGTGACACACAAGTCCTCACAGGCAGCCGCCCACAGACACTCCATGGAGATCAGTGCACCTGTGCTCATCAGTTCCAGTGACCCCCGCGCTGCGGCCCGGATTGGGGAACTCACAGGCCTGCCCTGTTCTGTTCCTGCCCAGGTAAGGCTTTCCTGATATCTCAGGTGCCCAGCAGTCCCTGTGCTGGAAGAGCATGAAGATGTCTGCAGCCGTACCGGGGAGCCCCCTTATCTGGCTCCCCTCCATGTGCTTTGGATGTTAGGGTCCTCCTCTGTCTCCTTGGCATCCTGGGCAGATTCCCTGCCAACTGCAGGATGCCCAAGCCAATGTGCATGGCTCACAAGTGTCCCTCTAGCACAGGAAAGTCCAGAAATCAGAACCAGAATGGACTGTACTGCGGCTCTGTGCTTTCTTCATGACTTTTTCTTCTGTTTCTAGAACCAATGCTGGTTCCAGGTTTGCTGGTTTCTTTGTAGATTTGAGAAACCAGACTTAAGTGTTTCAAGGATGTAGTCCTTGTTGTCTGCAGTTCTGGAAAAACCTACCACAATGGGAAGGACACAAGTTGTAGACTAAGACCAAGCAGGAGCAGGGGTTCTCCGAGGTTTGGTGGGATGCTGCAGCCATACTTGATGTCTACAGAGGAGCAGAAGAGCCTTGCTGGGAAGATAGAGGGGCCTGGCTGAGCGTGGCTCCTCCCCAGACCCAGGTTCTCCAGGACACTGGACTGTGCACAGATGTATGTGGCTCTCTGTTCCTCCCTGAGGCCCCTCTGCAACCAGCTGTGTGTTCCTTCTGGGGCCACGGCTGACTGCCCTGGCACAGTGGCATCCTTCTGTGGACCAAACTGGGGAAAGCACCAGTGGCAGGGGGAGAACTGTCACTATTGAAGGTCAACTCAGCTAACTTTAGATAGTTTTCCCTAGAAAAATAGAATAACTGAGCTGGAGAATTGTAGTTTGCCCTGAATATCCCAATACTCATGTGTCCTTAAAAATGTCCCAATACTCATGTGCACACACATATGTATACACACTCAGGCCTGTGCCTATACATACACATGCACACACATATCTATGCCCTCACAACACACATACACACCTACTCATTAACAGACATGCACGCAGGCATGCTTGGTCCTCCACCTAGCCTGGTGCTGTGATCTGTAGTGTGTCTCTGTGTTTATAGTGTTCGCCGGCTGTGACTCCCAGGCTGCTGCCACTGGACCCATGCTCCCCAGAGAGCTGTCCTTGGGCTGCTGCTTCCTGAGGGACAGGTACTGCTGGGCTGGGCCAGCCTCTTCTGGCTGTCATGGGAAACCTGCTGATTGCACATTCCTGTGAGGATACAGCCCAGCCCACACCCCACTGTGTACCCAGAGACCAGCCTCCTCCAGGAGAGTCTTGTATGCCATTTACCCAGGCTCCTGGGGATGCTGAGGGAGAGGTCCCGCACAGCTGTCATGATGGTGGTATTCCTAATGATGCTCACCCTGGAGTCCCTCCTGTTGCCTGTGCTGACATGGACAGTTAACAGATGTCTGTAGAGGATACAGTCCTGTGGCCATTGGGGAGGTACCCAAAGCTCACCCCCTTATTCTGTCTGACTGGGCTGGGCTGCATCCTGGAGTATGGCCACCCCCTGTACATTCCTCTTTCACCTGGGACATGGGCTCTGCATAGGCAGGAGCAGAACCCCTAGCTCCTCTTCCCCTCACCCTCCTGCTTCCAAGGTCTCTGTTTTGGCATAGCAGGGTCTCTTGCCTGGCTCCACACTGTCTTCTGCACAATGTCCTAGGAACAGGAAAGAGAAACTTTGTTTCCATTTGTGCAGCACCATGTTCCACGTGTTTGATTAGCTAGTTTTGTTGGGAGGCTGGGATCCTGAGGTCCCTGTCCTAGCCCTTCAGCCTGCAGTGAAAGTTGTGAGCAGGCCATGAATGTAGTTCAGATCCTGACAAAGGGCAAACCAGAGTCTGTGTCCCTGTCCCATGTAGTTGAGCTCCCCTGAGCAGGGTCTCTGAAGACATTGGGAATGCAGGGTAAGCATCGAGCTGCCCCTTTGGGCCCAGGGTGCTACAGGTCTGTCTGTGTTCAGAGACTGGCCTGGGTCTGCCCTGTCCCTGCCTTCCCACTGGCCACATGCGGGGTTTTTAAACAAGACAGGAAGGGAGGAAAAGGAGAGAAGGAAGCCACAGACACTCGATGGCCCCAATAGCCTGACACATTCATCTTCTGAGCCTCTAGAAAGAGTTTCAGGCTAAAGCTTTGTGGATAATAACACCGAAAAGGAAGAAAAAAATCATAGGGAAAAAAAAGTAGCAGTTGGGTGAGGTTAGCTAAAGGCCCATGTCAGGCGATAAGAACTCAAGCAGACAGAGGAGAGCTCTGGCTTTCAGGTCTGTAGCAGGCATAGCCCATAACGTGTGGTGCTAAGAAGCTGTAGGGTCTCTGGGGATTGTGATCTTCCCTCACCATGGAGAATTAGGGAGCAGCAGGTCAGGGAAACCAGGGCTGTGGATCAATTTCCTCCAGAGCACCTAGCTCAGCCCACTGTGAGGTGGGATCAAGGGGCCTCCCCCTGTCCTGCATCCTGCTGCCTCCCCTCTGTGAGCCCGCTGCCCCCTGTGCTTTCCCACCTAGGCCTTCCCCACCTCTTCCCCACCCATATGACCCACCTATGAGTCTCCCTGAGTAGAGTGACTCTGCAGAGTGAGTGAGTGGTTCCATAGTGAACCTCTTGCAGCACTTCCTGCCTGATGGCAGGGCAGCAAATCACCCCCTGCAATGAAAATGGTGCCTTCTGTACATAGGGAAATGGAAATGCTTCTGTCTGATGGACTTATGGGAAGCACCTCCATGGTCTCCTACCTTCCCCGCACCAGGCTGCCCAGCAGCCCTTGTCCCAGGGAAAGAAGGCAAACAAGAAGCTGGGGATGAAACCATCTGTGGCTCTTCCCAGGGCAGAATCACTTGGTTCCAGCTGGAAAGCTGCAAAATCACAGACAGGTGGGAAGCAGTCGTATGGTGTCCTTACAGACTCACCTTTCCGCTGTGGTGTACTGGAGTTTTCACTCTTCAGCGAGAGGTTTGAGAGTGCTGTCCTGCCCTACCATCTCATCATTCTCCTTAGTAACACTGGAGGATGACTTGGTACACTGTTGGCCACAGCTAGCAATAGCAGTGCTTTCTGGGTGCATATTAAAAATTGAATACGTAGGTACTTCTTCAGGATTTTTGTCAAGAGAGCTCCTGTGCTGTCTGCCTGTTACATACCCTCATTGCCTCTTTCTGATCCCAACACCACAGTGACTTGGCCCTTGAGGTTGCTTAGGGGCTTCCAGTATCAGGAGGACCTGACAACTGGGGAATGGAATGGGAGACCAGGAGCAGAAGCCCTTCCACAGGGGCACCACCACAAAGGACAACCTGGGATGTACCTGCTGAGCCATGGACTCCGTCCCAGGCTGGGGAGGGTCTGTGGATGCCAGAGGACTGTGGAGAAGCTGAGCTCCATGGCCCCTGGAGCCCTGGGGCTGAGCCGGGGATGGCACAGCATATGTGTTCCTTGTGTACAGGACCTTGTTGGCCTTGCCTGTGCTTGACACCTGCCAAGCACTCTTAGCTGGGCCTTTACATATTTCATAAGGATTGCTGGGTGTTTGTTCGGGGCAGCAACTCTGGTGCTGCATCCTCTGCTGAGAGGCCAGCTGTTCATCATAGGCACCAGCCATGTCCCTCAGGGAGCCATTTAAGCAGAATATGTTGTAGTCTGACCATATCATGACCAAAGACCTTTCCATGCAGGGGCTGGCAGGCACAGTGTCACAGCAAGTGCACTTGGCTGTGAAGCTAAAGCCAAGATTTCCACCTGTAATCCTGGAGCCAGGACCCACTTGCTGCAGGTTGCTGCCAGTTTTTATTCCAAAGCAGCTGGGTCCCCTTTTCTTTTCTCATTTTGCCGTTGCCTGGCTCTTCCCCCTGGCAAGTCTTCACTAATCCTTTGGGCCCAGGATGGTATAAATGAAGCCGTTAGGCTCCTAAGCAGAGTGGAAACTGCTGAGCTTGGGCAGGAAGCCAGGCTGAATGGTCTGGGCCAAGGACACCAGACATATTGGTGTCATGTGGATGAGTCTGAGCCCCTGTGTCCTCCCCTGCTTCAGAGACACATGTAAATCATGTCTTGCAAAGGAGTGAACACATGGCACCCACAGATACTATATCATCCCACCCCTCCCAAAAGCTCCAGTCTTACCTATAGAGATGGCACAGATAGAGCCAGAAAGACAGGACACTCCATCAACTTGAGCACATAGATTAAAAAAATAAAATAAAATTGCCACATATCCTAACTCCCAGGGGACCAGTGCTGTCACTGAAATGTGGGTCTCCAGACTTAGTCACTTATAGGAAGTTAGTTCCTGACTCCCTTTCTGTTCCTACAGCCCACTTGTCTCCCACACTCTCCTGTCCTGAGCCATCCCCAACCTCCAAGCCTCCAACCAGGGACACATAGATGCTTCAGCTGCTCAGGTTTTTCCCAGTATAAATGGAACCACAGTGAAGTCCCTGTTTGTGTTTCCATTCTACTGGGTTGATTGTTTATACTACCAGGTCTAGCAGATTGTCCTCTCTATCTCTGTCTGTGTCCCTCTGGATCAGAAAGAAGCCTAAGTAGCAGAGTTTGGGCTGTGTGGGACTCAAAGTCAGTTTCATTACTCTCCTTGTAAACTGGGCAGCACCACCCCATACATGGGCCACAGCCCTTAGGAGTGGAACTCCAACTTCTCTGTCACTAAAGGGCAAAAAGGAGAGCCAAGTAACTGGTTGCCTCTAAAGTTGGAGCACTCCCAGTAGGCTTTAGAGAACATGAGGGCTTCTCACAGGGAACCAGGAAAGGGAAGTTCTGGAGACAGGGATGTAAAGAAGGGGGCCTGGAAGCTAGGTTCAAAAGGGAGAGAGGGGGCCAGGGATATAGCTCAGTGGCACAGCATCTGCCTGGCAGGTGTAATGTCTTAAGTTTGATTCTCAATATTAAAAAAAAAGAAAAAGAGAGAGGTCCTGGAAATGGGGATGGGGGTGGGGAAGAAGGAGGTCCTGGAGATGAAAATGGGGAAGGAGGATGTCCTGGAGATGGGGATGGGGAGGGAGGACATCCTAGAGATGGGGATAGGAGGAAGGACATCCTGGAGATGGAGGTGGGGAGGAAGGATGTCCTGGAGATGGGGATGGGGAGGGAGGATGTCCTAGAGATGGGGGTGGGGAAGAAGGAGGTCCTGGAGATGAGGATGGGAGGGAGGACATCCTAGAGATGGGGATGGGGAGGAAGGATGTCCTGGAGATTTTAAAAATCTATATTGTAGTGTGAAAGATTGTGTCTGACTTTCCTTGACAGAGATAAGCATAATTAGTTTGGGTCTGAGACTAGGCCAAGCCTTCCCCCCCCCGGTGACTGTGGGGTGCTCTGAAAGGCCCTATGATGGCTCCTTGGTGCCAGGTATACTTCTCCAAAGCTTCTCCATTGGGTAGAGAACGTGATGTTAACACTTGGGGAGGGCATGTGGGGATCTCTGAGGCCAGCCTACTCTGTCCCTCTCCTCACTCCTGTCTCTTGTCTGTTTCTAGGACACTTGCTTGGCTGGACCTGTCCCTGCAGCTGTCCCTCGAGCCTCTGGAGTGGCTGGAGAGCAGGGCACATCTCCCAAAGTCGTGCTGCCCCTGAATGTGTGAGCGTCCCCTCCTGCCTGCAAGGTCCTCCTTCTGGCACCCCATGCATGCACACAGCAGTTGCACAAATGCCTCCATAGGGTATCCAAAGGGTGACCACCTGGTCAGTTAATCACATGCAAGGCGGACCAGAGGATAAAGCACAAGCCTGGCAGAGTCTGTAAAGTCATGGTTCCGGTGCATAATGATGTAGGGATGGCAGCCGCCACAGCCTAGAGCAGGCCCCAGAGTCTGTATCTGGGGTGGCTGAGCAGCTGGTGGCCTCAGCAGAAGGCCACTTCCAGTGCCACTGTGTAACCTATTGCATGCAAACCTCACAAATCACTCCCAGAAGGGAGATGCTTATCTTGTTTAGAAAAATTTCTATTAAATTGTAGGTCTTAAGAGATACACATTGTTTACACATTTTAGAAGTGTCCTGATGACTTAGGCCACCTCTGCCTCTGCACGAGTGATGAGGGGTTCAGTCTAGTGGGTGAATGGGTGCCTCAAGGAGGAGCTTTTGACTTCAGCAGACAGAAGGGTGAGGACAGAAATCTCCACCAGCCTGGGTGCATCAGGTGCTCACTCAGAACCTGTGTGGTTGTAGAATGGAATGTATTTTAGAGGGAAAAGTGCTTTGAAGAAAACAAATCACAGAGCTTTGCTCACCCTGGGCCCAGGAACCTGAGTGAAGACCAGACTGCTCTGCTGGCAACCAAATCTATATGCTGCCAAGGTCCCTGGCATTGGTCTCCTGGTCTTGAGGTGCCCTGTGCTGGAGGCTCTTGTGGTGTACCCTACCTGCAGAGATGCTGCCCCGCATTCTCCTTTCCCACCTATGGTGCTGGGAGTTCTCTCTGCTATTTTGTCTTTCACCATTGCCACTGTCATCCTGAGGCCTATGAGCATCCAGCACCAGGGACATACCCAACAACACTGCACCCCACAGACAAGGTGAGTGGGCCCCTAAAACCACTGGCTTCCCTGTGCTTGCAAGAGGCCTGCCTGGGGCGTCCTCAAGGACACAGTGGGACCTTAGGCCCGAGCACAGACTGTAGATGTCCCAAGAGCCCTTGGAGCAGGCAAGGAATGGGAGGCCCCAGTGCTATAGACCACAGATGAGGGGCCAGGTGTTCTGCAGGGGAGATACCAGTCCCCAAGCTGCCTCCCTGCCATAGACTCTGAAACACAGAACCACCTAGCAGAGCCCAGAACGCATCTTACTCAGCTGTGTTCAGGAGCCAGAGCTCAGAAGAGCACTGCCAGTTCAGTTATGGCTCTACCTCAGAAAGAGACAGTAGCAGCCATATGTCCCAACCCAACCCTCAGTCACTTTGCAGCATTGGGCTTGGATGTAGGGCCAGCAGTGACCATGTTCAGACCTGGACCTGGCTTTCCTGTCATCTGTCACCTGTGGAGCAGGGAGTTCCCTGGGTTCTGTCCACCTTTTGCTGCCCTGGCTATTGGGAGACATCTCTAAAGGGAACAGCAGTGCTTGGGACAAAGTTCCCCATGCACCAATGGCCCTGGCAGGAACAGAGTAAAATCAATCATCTGTCTCTGCAGGAGGGACAGAATAAAACCTTTCCAGATTAGAAGAGATGAGAGCCGGGAGAGGTGCCAGAGTACAATGACTGGAGCCCTTGCTCACCACGATGAAATCACAGTGCAGTCTGCAGACAGAAAAGAGGCTGGGCTCATGTAGTTCGGGTGTGTGAGGGTGCAGGGATGCCATTGGGGTACAGGCATGCCAGTGGGGTGCCTCATGGGGCCCCAGAGCCTGCCTGGCCTTCTGCTCACTGTACATTAGGCACTACATCAGACACCGTGGAGGCCAAGGTGGGGACATGCAGCCCACATGTGTCTGACCTGGCCTATGCTGGCTCTGTGCCAGGGGGCCATCCATGCAAACCACTGTGGCTGTCACTGGAGCTGGGAAGCTGAAGGTAGCCTGTCAAGGTTGAGAGGAAGGTGACTTGCCAAGATTCTGGCAAAAGGTAGAGAGGGCCAGGCAACTCCCTGGACACAAGTGGCTCTTCCAGTGCTGCCTACAGACATATTCCCTTGAGTGACTTGAGAGAAACACGTGCAAGTGACACCATTCCTGCTGGTGTCCCACTTCTGCATGAACCACGTGCCAGGTGCTCCGCTGCCTGCACAGCCAAGCCTCCTACACACTGGCCTCACCTCTGAAGTGCCCTAAGAGGAACAAGGAAGAAGAGGGGAGAAAGAGAAGGAGAAGAAAAGAAAGGCAATAGGAAGAGAGGAGGAAGTGATGGAGTAAGGAGGGGAGAAAGAGGAGGGAGAGAGATGGCAGTCAGGAGAGAAAAGGAGGTACAGGAAAAAGAGGAGGTGGTAGAGGAAGGAGAGTAGGAGGCTTTGGGGGTGAAGCAGATTTGTTCACATCTAGGGTCTCTAGCAGCACACCCCTAGAGGCCAGAACTGATCTAGTTAGAGAAGAGAACACATTTGCAGTGAAGATGAAATGGCCAAGAGCATCAGTCCTCGTGCAGCCTCCCTGTATGAGGGCCACACTGCCTGCATCCAGCTGTATACCTGGGCCACACTGATGGCTTCCCAGACCAGGACTTGTATCCCCGTGATACACAGGAGCATGGATGGATTCCCAGCCTCTCAACCTCAGTTTCCCCAGCCATGGAACCGCGGGGTTACTGGGCATATAGACGAGGCCTTGTGTCTGCAAGTGGCAATGGGTGCCTGCCCTTCCCTGCCCACACTGTCTCTCGGCAGCCCTGTGGTGGACTCAGCTCTGTTTGGAACACGGGCAAACCTGGCTCAGAACACCAGTGTTTGAGGGCTCTCTGCACCTCAGAACCGCTGATAAACAGAACTCCACGGCTTCCCTCTGCCGAGGAGCTGAGCATTTTGTTGAAGAGGCTGAATGTGGCGCATAACCTGAGTCTGTCTTTCTGCGTTCTTCAAGGGCAGCTCTCGCAGAATGTGTCTCTGGAAGTGAGGTGTGGCACAGCACCCGTGGCCCACCCCATACAGCGGGTCAGTGGGCACTGAGGCCAGCATGCTCAGCCAGACTCCTCATAACTTCCCATTTTCCTGCCTATGGTATTTTATTGGGAACCATGTCCCTGCTTAACTGATAGGATATTTTTCTGACCTAAAGGTCTTCAAATGACTTGAAGGCTGGATATAGAGAATTTTCGTCTTTAATTTGATGGGGAGGACAGAAACATAAAGTCCTTGTCCCAGTAAATGAACAGAAATCCTACAAGGGTAAGTGAAGGTCATTGGTTCCTCCCCTTGCCATGAACTCTGTCAGCTGATTTCGATGGCTAAAGGCATTTATCACCAGTGCTGGCTGGCACTTTCTCTTCTACATGGGGAAGATTCTCAACTGAGAGGGATTCACTAACTGTGCCCATGGATCTGGGTGGGCATGGTGAGGTTCACAGAGGGCCTGTTCATAGCTCTCAACTCCCATAACCTCAGTCTCAAACCCAGGGTCCCTGTCTTATTTTTCCTTCAACAAATATATCTTGAGAGTCTACCCTGTGCCTAGGGCTGAGGAGGCAGCACTGAGCTGGCCTTGCAGAGTGTGCAATGTCAAGGAGCTGAGGTGTGAGTGCTGGGCAGAGACAGTAGGCTTCATGGTGCACTGGGGAGCCCTGAGCTGTGAGCTAGGCCCTGCAGGAAAGCAGAGCTGCTTGGACTCTGGGCCCCAAAGAAGCAGCTGTCTTATGGGTAGACACCAGAGGAGCTAGGCCAAACAGGTCATCACAAGGTGGTGTACAGAGAGGGTGTCCCTGGCAGCCTGGCCTTTACTCAGCAGTGTCACTGGGTGAAGACACAGCAGGGCACAGCTCACAGGTCCTGGCTTGTGCAAAGTATGGGCTGCCAGGCCCCTAGTTGAGCCAGCTACCCCTGAGCAAGGCACCTGGAAGTGACTCTGTCCCAGCCCCCTCCCTTGCAAAGACATTGAGGAGATGGGAGCTGTATTTGGACTCTTGACGTTCTGCTGAGTGGAGGTGTCCCAGCATGGTGGACAGACTGGGTGATCCCGGTGGAATTCACATTTCAGTTACTTTCCTGAGGGTGGCTGGCAGCACCTGGTGAGTGTCATTTCTGTCACTTCTGTCTCCCTCCATGCAGCCATCACTGCTCCCTCCCCTCCTTGCGCCCAGCCCAGTGCTGTGAACTCATAAGGCACACGGCCTAGAGGAAATGCTGTCCTCATTCGCTGTCCTCTCCCAGTGTCTTCTGAAGCTACAGTCATCACAGGCAAAGTTACACTTTGGCTCTCTTTTATCTAGACCGGGGACATCATGAATCTGTAGGACCATGATGGGAGGGTCCTCCAATGGCTTTGTTTGTCCTCCCCAGGGCCTAACTGCTCCTAAGGGTTTCTACAGGGAGGACAGGGCACAATGTCCCCAAAGGATGCTGAAATCCAGGGCTGTACATACCCCTTACCTTGTGGTAGCAGGGGACAACATGCCTGCAGGACTGGGATGTTGGAAATGGGTGGCCAATCATATTTTAAGTCCAATAAATCTTCAGCACCAACAGGGTTTTCATTTTGTTCTAGAATATTCTTTGGGATGGGAGTGTGATTTAGTCATAGAGCCAAGTGTGAGGCCCTATGTTTGATCCCCAGAACCACAAAACACAACTTGTCTAAGATATTCTTCTTTGAGTTTGACCCTAGGGAACTGGGCCCCATTTCTGTTTCTGCCCTCTAAGAAGGGCCCTCCTGGAGTTGGGATGCTGTGCAGTCTTTGGGCTTCTAAGCCCCAGAGCCTTATCCTGCAGCAGCCAGGAACTCATAGTCCCCAAGTGGAGTCAGCTTTTCCATCAAGCAGCCAGTCCAAGAACCAAATTCTAGAGACATCTCTCCTGGAATTCATCTCTCACCTCTTGTGGGGCTGAAGCTCCACCAACCAGGCATCCCCAGACTTATGAAAGTTTATGTGTCCTCACTAGCACCTTTGCATGTTCCCTTAGGGCAAAACAGACCGTAGGACAGGGTTGCTCCACTAAGTTGGCTTAAAAGAAAAGCAGGAGTCATCATACAGATATGGCAAGGAAGTATGCACACCAAAGCACCAGAGGTCAGGCATCAACCTTTACCTGGAGACAGGTGTCACGTATGCACACCAGGTGTCCCTGATGGAGGTCACCATTCCACAGAAAAGACCCCTGTGCTCTCCCAGATAAGTAGGCATGTTGACCTAACCAGGTCCTGCTGAGTGAGGAAGGCCCAACCTGGGATGCTAGCCTCACACTCGTTTTCTCTAAGGGTTTTTCCTGCTCAGAGCATTGAACTTGAGACAGCATGAAGCATATGGAAACACTGCGAGGTGCAAAGATGGGGCCCCAGATCTGGTCCTGGGCCTTGCAACGCAGCATACCATACCATGGTCCCACACCTTTTCCAGGGCTTCTCCATGAGCACAGGGTGGGAGGATGTGTGACTCTAATTGCACGAGCCCAAGTATGAGCCCTGTGCCTTGCCCTGCAGCCACCGTGCCCTAGAAGGCATGTGTTGACCTGGTCCTTGTCTTGTCTCCACTTTCAGGTACCTGGCCCTCTATGCCTATAAGCCTCAGAAGAGCGATGAGCTGGAGCTGCGCAAGGGCGAGATGTACAGAGTGCTGGAGAAGTGCCAGGATGGCTGGTTCAAAGGTGCCTCGCTGCGCACTGGCCTCTCTGGGGTGTTCCCTGGGAACTACGTGACACCTGTCTCCAGGTAAAGGTTGATGCCTGACCTCTGGTGCTTTGGAAACTGAAGTAGGCCATGCTGAGTTGGGCTGGGCTGGGCTGGGCATGCTGAACTGGGCTGGGCTGAGCCTATAAACCCTGCTGGAAGCTCTCCTGGAACAAAGTCTGCCTGGCTGCATCCTGGACACTGGCCACCAAGGAGCCAGTCGTGGGGGGACTGGAGATCACCAGAGAGCCAGGCTTCAAGTATGGAATAATGTGTGCTTGTGTGTTCACTCTACGCAGCATATGCAGGGCAAATAGTGCATTGTGCAGCACACATTCTTGTATGTGTGCATGCACATGTGCATGCAAGTGTGTCGTGTGTGTGTGTGTGCTAGGTTCCTTGTGCACATATGTACATTCACAATGAGTGTGCCACCTTGGTGTGGATGTCAGTGTGGGCACAGTATTTGTTTCTGTGCACTGCATGTACACTCAGTGTGTGGTTTGTACATCTTCACATATGGTCCTGTTGTATGTAAAAGCACACTCACAAAAAGGGAGGGTAAAACGTGCTTTGAGCAGAAGCATTCTTAACAACTTAAATTTTTCTTTGTTCCTTTTAATGTCTTAGGAATTCTGTGTTATACAGTGTTTATCAAAACAGGAAGGGCAATTTTACAGATTCACTGAAGTGACCAAATTTCCCTCTGAGCAGAGGGTCAGTCTTGCCCATGGCAGTCCTGGGGCTCTGCCCTGTATCCCCACTGTGAGGACCCATGGATTGAACCTCAGGGCTCATTTGTCCTGGGAGGAAGACTATGAGGGTATTCAGTAATTCTGGGCCTTGCAGGATTGCTTGTGGGAGAGGCTCTCCTTAGGTGGCCTCAACAGGGAGAAATCTGAGAAGCCTGTCTGTCTCCCATGATTATGTAGGGGGAAACTGAGCCAAGCCTGTAGCCAGGCTGGGTCCCAGAGAGAGCCTCCCAGCTGGATTTCCCCTAAGCACACTAACAGCTGACCATTGGTTGGGCGCCTCAGCCCAACTGCTCCTCCACTCATGTCCTTTACCCTGTGGAGACAGCCCCCTGGTGGGGCTCCTTAGAATGCCCTCCTGCGCAGGGTCTGGCACCCAGTAGCCATCTAGGCCCCTGCTGTGGAAAACTTGCCCCATGGCCCTTCCCATGCTGTGTCCCCAGTGACCTGTTATTGAGAGCAGCTCATGATTACTGCCAGTGCAGCTTTGTGCCCTGGGTTCCTTGCATGCCATATTCATGTGTCAGGTGTACAGCAAATGCAAGTTGAATAAATGCAGGAAATCTGGTGAGTTTGATGCAATATCATCCCAAGGGCTTTCTTCCCATACTTCCAGGGCCTTCCTTGCAGGCTAAAGGGTATTGCTTGCCAACCCTGAGCTGCAGAGAGATGACACTGGTCCTGGGCCCTGGGGTGACTCTTCCCCAACAGTTACTGGGCCGAACTACCTTGGGCACTGTAGGCCCCTCCCCTAAGCTGGTCCTGGTCCCATGGTGCCATGTGGAGGGTGGGGGAGACCAAAGTCTGTCTGTTTCCATGCCTCTCCAGTGTCAGTGAGACGTCCTGGAGTGACAGGGATAGGAGATTCCAGCCCAGAAGAGGAAAGATATTCCAGTACCTATTGCTCTGCCCTGTCTTTCATCCCAGGAGCCAGCTGTGGATGTATATAGGTGGTTAGAAAAGTGCCACAGTATCTGGGGTCCTCTGTGGACAGTGGCCTCATTTGGAAGCTTTGAGTGAAAAGCACTTCCTTCTGGTCAAATTGCAAGTTCCCTGGAGTCTTCAGGAGGAAACATTGCTGGCTGTCCTTGTCCCTACCCCATCCATCAGATGTGATGGGGTCATCTAGTGCTGGAGATTTTGTTAGGATGCATGGAGGCTGTGCTCTGGTGCTAGACATTGGGCAGATATCACACTGTCCCTTGGGGATCCTTTGCTGTTTCTTGGGTGTGCTGCCCTGGTTTGTAAAGCATGCCTTCTGATCACCTGGAGCACTGTCAGGCATTGGCCCATAAGTGACAGTGGCCTCTACTCATCTGAGTGTCCCCTGACTGGACTCTGTTTGCTTCCTCAGGGCTCCTGGAGCAGCTGGCTCACCCCGGAATAGTGTACTTGGAGGGTCTCCTCTGGCCAAAGGCATGGCCACTACTATGCACCCTAGTGGTGGCAGCATGAGCAGGCCGGCCCTGCCCCTCTCCGCACCACAGGCCCAAGCCCCATACCCAGCTGGCTCCCCACCGATGGGCAGCTGTCCCCGCCACACAGCCCAGCCAACTACTGGCCAGACGCAGGGAGCTTTCTCTGCAGGTATGGATACAGATGCCAGGGCCTGGGACACTGATGTGAAGGACACACATTATAAAGCATGTTTTGACCCAGGTCTTGAGTAAACCACTATCGGGTAAGTTGATTCTGCACATTATAGTCTAAATTTGCTGATCTCTGGGAAGCGCACTTATTCTGTTACTTCATTGTGGAGCAGCAATGAACTAGGGAAGTCACAAGTTTTATGAGCAAGTGGCAGGGGGACCTTATGGACTAGTAAGAATAGCATGGTACCCTGCGTATCCAGAGAAGGCATCTGGGGTGTGCGGAGGCCCTCTCTTGGGGCAATACAGTGCCTCCTACCAGGCAGCATCTAAGAAGACATGGTTAGCAAAGGTCAGAGGTCCCTTCTCGGGTGCCAGTGCCTGAAGGGAAGACAGTCACTTATACCAACATTAGCAATCCCTGGGATGGTCAGAAAAAGCCAGTTTGGTGCCAGGATGGCATAAGGGGATATCAGGGGTGGGATTTAAGGCATGTGGATAACCATATCCTGCTTAGAAGATGAGCCCTGAGCTAGTAAGCCCTGCTGAGGCTAGGGACAGACGCTCTGGGACACATGCTACATGGCTTTCCAAGCCATAGCAGAAGCCACCCTGAGCTTTCCAGAATGTCCCCTTCCACCCCATCCTGATCCTCTCAGAAACCAGCAGTTGGGGGTGAAAGGGCAGAAGGAACGAGTCCTCTGAGGCCATAAAGTGCAGGAAATGCCTCATTACATGTCTCCAGAAAGTGGCTTCTCAGGTGTGAATAGTCAAGATGGTATAGATATAATGGAGGCTGTGTTTCCCTAAGTATCAACTGATAAAACAAGGGGTGGGCAAAGTCCCCCCTTACCAAGATTCACTGTCCACATGCCCACCACTCTGGCCTGCATATTTGCATGTGGACAAAAGTTCTTCCGTGGGCCAGGAAGAACTAGGCAGCTCTGCAGGAAGACCAAGTTGGTATGAACCCATGAGAATCCGCAAACCAAACAGACTGGATGTCACTCTGTTTCTTGACTCATGCTGGCCCAGCAAAAGGGCTGGAATGTGGGAGGAGGGATGGTGAAGGAACCTGGGGGGAAAAGGTCCTTCCCAGAGTGAGCCCCAAAGTGATGCTCAGGCAGGGAGCAGTGCAAGGTGTGTTTTAGGGACAATCAGGAGGGCAGGAGTGGGAGATAGTGGGCTTTGTACAACTGTAGGCACTAGGCTCTCTTCACCTGTCACTCAGTGTGCTGTAGTTCCAGGCGCCCAGCCACCCAGCAGGACAAACACAAATTTTATCACAGGGTCCTGTTATGACTCTACTCCTGCCTGATATACAGATTGCACTGTGTCTTAGGTGGCAAAGCCCCCTTGGGCATCCGAATTTCTTCAGTGGGGGCCACAAAGACCTGGACTCAAATCCCATGGCATCAGTTTCCCCTTTTGTAAAGTGACAGTATACTACTACTCCCATCCTGAGCACCAAGTCAGAGTCCAGGGCTGGGACAAGTTAACTGGGAGAGGGATGATGGCATGCAGCCTAGAGGATACCACAGGAAACTGCTGATGGGGAAGATAACATCTGAGATCAGGTGCAAGGTTGGAGAGGTGCTGTGGGTGCTAGTTGATGGGCCCAAGTGATAGGGGCAACCGCATTGTGCCAGCCTCACCTCACACATCAGGACCAGGCCTCACGTGGGAGAGGGCAGCCCTGCTGCTGGCCATCCTGTAGATGAAGAAGGAGGTTGCTTTCCAGGTGAGGAAGTCATGAAAATAGCTTTTTTTCAGGGGCAGCAGAGTGAAACCAGGTGCGTGGTGTCTGACACCCTCCTTTGATTGGGGTGGACCTTTGGTGCTCAGCTGGCCCTGAGGATGCCCTGTAGGTATCTGCTGCAGCACCCACAAGACCAGTCCTACCAAGCAGAGATCTCATGGGTGGGCACTAATCTTGTACATGTATCTTTTCTTTTTAAATTAGCCATGTGTACCACCCAGGCTTTTACACTGTCTATAGCAGTATTGTCTGGTTCCAGACTCTGGACCCCAACCCTAACTCCTTGCTTTGTTTTGATCTCAGTGTTTTGATGTTCCCATCAAGCCTATGTGGTAGGCTTGTGTGACCCATGGTCCTCAGCTCAGCTTCTGTATTAGTCAGAAGTTTGCCAGGGTGCACACCAGTCAGGGCCCAGGACAGGGTCCTCCTGAGTGTGATCCTTGCCTGTCCACCAGGCAGACCACATATGTGTCCAGGCTCCAGGCTTTGGCAAGGTAGCAGTGCTGCTCCATACTGGGAGTGCACACCCTGGCACCATGCCCTCATCCTGCTCTGTGGTCTCCTCATGCTAAGTCATCTAGAAAATCTTTCAGAAAGAAAACAGCCCTCCCAGACATTTCTCCCTCTATGTGTGAGCCAGCAGGAGCCAAAGAAATTGGCAGAGCTGGCGCAGCATCACATTTGTGTGGTGGCACTGGCCTGTCACCATGGTAACCACAGTAGCATGGCCAGAATTCCCTTTCATTGGTTAATTTTACACAGGAAGAGTGAGGCACAGGATGGTCAAATGGTCCCTTCCCGTGTCCCAACCTCAGATCTGTCCCCCACATTTCTGCCACAGCCAGGTTACGGAATGGCTCACACCAAGGCATGTCAGTAAATTAAATGCCCTGAGTTCCCACAGCATTTCCCATTTCATTCTACATTTAGAGAATGGAAAAACATTGTTGACAGGACAAGTAATGAATTGTTCCCTGCAGTAATTGCCCATTTCAGCAGACCCCAGCCCAGCAGCTGGGAAGCATTTCAACAATGATCTCATCTCATGCCCAAAGCAGGCACTTCGACAAAGACTTAATTGCATCGCCCACAACATCTGATATGATTTGTTCTGCTCGACTAACACCACTCCTTTTCCAAGGGCAGTGCACCCTGCTCTCCAGGAGCACTTGGCAGAGACAAGAGCCCCCACATTGCCATTGTTTTATCAACAAAAAAAGCACCAAAAACAACTGAATGTGGACAAGGCACATTCCAGGTGAAGACCTGGAAGTATAGAGAATCAGAGACTATTTCTGCCCTGGTTAGAGAAAAGATCATGACACAAATTCCTCTTGCTGCTGTGTGCAAAGCACTGGGGTGAAGGCATTGCCAGATATCAAGCAAACAGGGAGGAGAGGGATCAATTCAGATCCAGGAAGGAAGTGAGTGAAGTGGGAACACCTATGAGGAATGCTCAGGAGGAGACGATGATGCCTGGAGTCCCAGAGGAAATGGGGCCATATCTAAGCAGAACAATGGGCAGAGAACCCACCAGGAAGTAGGTGGCAAGGAGGACCACTGTTTCCTGCCTGGGTTTGATGGGACTGAAATAGACATGGAAGGAGCTGTCCAAAAAGAAGGTGACAGTTCTGTGCAGGTGATGAGTGGGGCACGAGCAGCTCTGAGCAAAGCCAAAGCAAGTCCAACCCCAGAACACAGAGGCTAGGTGCACTTGGAGATGCAGTGAGGCCTGAGAAACCTGGACAAGCAAAACTGAAGAGGTGCAGACAGGGTTTACCCTCCGGCCTGAGAGAGCTGAACAGCAGACAGTGTATAAAATGACAACTTTTGAGGCACCAGGCATCAGACCACCAAGGTTAGTTGTTAAACAAGGAACATATATATTCAGAAGATCCTATATACTAGAGATCCTAAAAAGATCCAGATCAAACTTCTAGAAATAAAAATGCAATGTTTGAGATAAAGAATACACTGAATGGAATTAATGACACATTAGACATTGCTGAAAAACAGATGAGTGAGCTTGAAGTTTTAGCAATAGAACCTGCAAAAATTGAAGCAGAGATAAAGGAGAACTTTAAAACATGCACCAAACATCAGTGAACAACAGGAAACTCTAAGTGGCCTGACATATGTGTAATTGGAGTCCCCAAGGTGAAGGAGAGAGAATGTGACACAAAAATCATGTGAAGAATAAAGACCCAAATTGTCCTAAATCTGAAGAAAGCTGCTCCCACCAGCAACTGGAGACAGTTACACCAAGACTAGTCAAAATCCAGTTGTTCAAAATCTGTGATAAAAAAAAAATCTTAGAAACAGCCAGAGGAAGACTGTGTTAATGTAAAATAAAAAATAGACAAGGGTTAAGATCATTTTCTTGTCAAGAGAAGGCAGCAGAGAAACTCAGAATTAACTGAGGGAAGTGTGTCTGTCTAGGACCCAAAGTCAGCAAAAATATCTTTCTCTATATCATTCCAGTTTTAGTATATGAGCTGCCAAAATGATCACAAGAATATCTTTCCAAAAAAGGCAGAATATTCAGACACAGTAAAGCTAAAAGACTACATCATCAACCAGCTCACCCTATGAGATATAAGAAAGTTCTCTAAAGAAAGTTGACATCAGATGGAAAAAGACTCCTATGCATTAGGACAGAGAGCACTAAAAATGGTGACTAATAAAGAAACATATGATCTCCCTTTATTATTTAAAATATTAAGATATAGCTATTTCAACAAAAATCAAAACAATCCAGATTGGGACCTGAGACTTACATGAGAGTAAAATGTACCATGGCATAGTACTGAGCTGGGGCAAGGGACATGGAGTGTCCTGTGCCATCACAGAACTCTCACACTGCACGGAAGGTTGTGGACTTGCTTCTAAGGAGGCTGACAAAGAGATATGCAGACACTAGCTGTGAAAGCAGAGTCACACCAAATAAGCTAACAGAGGAGGAGATAAAATGGAATCATTAACAGTCGATCAATCCGAAATAAAGGATAAAAAGAGAGGAAGGTGAATACTGGGCTTATGGGTTAAAGAGAAAATTCAGAGCAGGATAGAAGTTTCACTTAATCATAAAACCAATTGCATTAAATGTAAGGGTCTAAATAACCCCAAATAGAATTAAGGATAGATGACCAGATATTTAAAAGCAAGTAAATAAAACAAATAAAAGTTAAATGCTGTGAACAAGAAATAATGTTTTAATACTTTAAAAACAAAAATAGAGGCCAGGAGTTTAGCTCAGTAGCACAAACACCTGCCTGGCAAGTGTGAGGTTGTTAGTTCAATCCCTGGTACCAAAAAAAAAAAAGGGAAGGGTTCTTTAAAACTGAATTGAAATAGCTCACTTTTAAACTGTGGATTTAGCTCAGTGACATAAGTGCCTGCCTGGCAAGTGTGAGGTCACAAGTTTGATTCCCGGTACAAAAAAAACAAAAACAAAAACAGAAAACACCAAACAACAACAAAAAAAAAACCAAACAAAAATAGATTAAGAGTAACAGGAAGAAACAGGAAATGTATATCCCTGTCATTCATGGCTTTGTACTCTGGGAAATTACCTCGAAGGCTGAGTAGATGTTCCAGGTGAAATTGTGTGTGCATTCACCTTGCACAGATTCCAATTCTGTCTTCATTCTTTCTGTTTATTTGACAATAGAACAAGCTTTATCAGTACCAAGTGTTTGGCATAGGTAGTCCCCTGACAGGCTCTAAGTTGGGACTCAGGCCCATTCAGCTGGCCCCAGAGCCAGAGCTTCTCCCTTGACCCCCACCACCCTCCTGGGTGCCCTGAGAGCTGAGACCAAAGGCCAAGTCACCTTGTCCTCAGCTGGGAGAGTGCCTTAACTTGGGCAACTTAAACTGTTTGCAACTCTGGACATGTGTGAACATGACCATGATAGCAGCGCAGGCATTGGTTTGTCTTTCTCATTGCTAGAACAAAATACCTGATATCCAGAACTTAATGGAAAAAGTTTATCTGGCTCACAGTGGGGTCAGTGCATGGTCAGCTGGCTCCAAGTCAGGAACAGCATAGTAGAAGGGATGGCAAAGGAGATCCGCCCACCCCACGGCTGCCAGAAAGCAGAGAGAAGTGAGCAGCTGGGAACAAGAATGCACATTCCAGGTAACATCCCCAGTGACCCACTTCCAAGCAAGACCCACCTCCTAACAGTACAGTCAACCATGCACTCATCAATAGATTAATCCATTCATGAGTATAACATCCCACGATCCAGTCACTTTGCAAAAGCCCTACCTCTGAATACATGAGACTTTTAGGGAGAGTTTTAGGTCTAAACCATACACAGCATTTGCAAGTATGGAATTTGTCAGGGATGAGCTCCAAATGTACTAACATAAATCCAAAGAAATTTGGAATGGCTGTGTTGTAATACTGAACAAAGTAGAATTTATAAGAATATTATTAGTGATGATAAAAGACAATTTCATAAATGGTAGAGTCAGTTAATTAAGAGGCTAACAACCTGAAATATTTAGGCACAAATAATGGAGCTCAAAATATATATACAATTGCAGTCAAAGCTGTAGGAAGAAATCGGCAAATCCACAATTGCAGAGATTTCAACATTAATCTCAATAACTGATGGAATAAGTGGCCAGAAACAACACTAAAACCAACTTGAATTAATTGACATATGGGGAACAAATGTTCCATTCAACAACATCAAAATATGTGTTCTTTTTAAATGCACATAGAACAGTTCTAGGCTATAATATTTAAATCTCAATACATATAAAAAGATTTAAGTTATACAGACTACATTCCTTACCAAGTGGAGTTGAATTAGAAATAAGTATCACAAATAATTATAAATATATATTTGAAGTTTTCAAATATTTGTAAACATACTTCAGAATAATGCATGGAGCATTGAAGAAATAAAAATGGTATTTGAAAGCATTTCAATTTGAAAGCATTTCAATTTGAAAGCATGAAATGAAGACACAACTTTTCAAAAATTTATGCGATGTCATGAATGGAGTCCTTTCTGTAAACATCTATAATCAAAAAGCAAGGAAGAGTGTCAGATAAATGGTGTAGGCTTGTACCTGAAGAAACTAGAATAAAAAAAGCAAAGGGATCTTAAAGGGAGTAGAAAAGATCAGTGCAGAAATCAATTTAACAGAAAACAATAGAGAAAGCCAATGAAACCAAAAGGTGATTCTTTGAGAAGACCAATAATGAAATTGATAAACCTCTAGCAGACAGATTAAAAGTAGGGGGCGGGAAATACACAAATTGTTTCAATCAGGAATAACAGGTGACATTGCTTCAGATTCTAGAGGAAAATAAAGGATTACCTAAAATGTTCTTGCAAACAAATTCAACAAATTAAATGAAATGGATGTATTGAAATATTTCCTGAAAGACAAATTATCATACTTGCCAAGAAAAAATAAATAATCCAGATAGCCCATATATATTAAAGAAATTTATTTTAAAAGATTCCACAAAGAATATCCTAGTGTCAGATGATTTATTTGATGATTTATATATAATAATTAAGGAAGAAAATATAACAATTCTGTGGAAACAGAAAATTGAGAAGAGAGAATACTTTCTTTTTCTATATATTCAGCATTATAATACTAGACATCCCAAGAAAATAAAGCCACAGACAAATATGTCTCACAGACATAAGAATTCTAAACAACATTTTAGCAAATCCTATATGACAATATATAAAAAAGATAATACACCAAATAGGTCTTATTCTAGGAAAGCAAGTTTGAATTAACATTTGACTATCTGTTTGACTCATTAACAAACTAAAAATAACATAGCTGTTTCAATAGTGTAGATGTCAGTATCCATTCCTGATTTCAGAGACTCAGACAATGAGTCTTGTTTGAGACTTTGGCTTCTTTGACCTCAGAAAGGGCTCTGTGAAGATGCACAGGTAATATCATACTTAGTGGCAACAGACTAAAGTTTTTCCCCTGAGATCAGAAGCAGGAAGTGATGTTTGCTGCCCTCACTTCTGTTCAATACTGAAATTCTAGCCAGACTGGGTAAGGGAAGGGAGTTGTGCAGATGGGAAAGGAAGGAGTAAAACTGTTTATAGTTGCAAACAGCATGATCTTATATATAGAAAATCCTAAGGAAAGCACACACACACACACACACACACACACACACACATCACTAGAGTTAAAAGAAAATCAGCAAGGTTGAAGATACAAAATCAATACAAAAAATCAGCTGTATTTTTGTGTATAGTTGGCTCTCCATCTATGGGTTCCATGTTTGTGGCTTCAGTCAATCATGGATCCAAAATATTTGTGAAGTAATTGTATCCGTGCCCAGTGGGTATAGATGCTTTCTTGTCACTCTTCCCTAAACATCTGATTACCTGGTACCTTAGTTACTTTCTCATTGCTGAGACAAATTACCCAACAACCACAAGTTAAAGGAGGAAAAATTTAGCTCATAGTTTGTAGAGGTTTCAGTCTGCCAGCTTGCTCAATGCAGGGTGGCATACAGAGGGGATTGGGAGAGGAGAAACTGAGACTGGCAGGCCAGGCAAGCAGCGAATTTGTCTTCCTTATTCTTGCCTTATATTCCATTCAGGCTGCAAACCTATTGGTTGGAGTCATCATATCCAGGGTGGGCCTTCCTACTATCCACACCTAGAACTATGTTAAACTAACCAGTGGACTAATGTAATTGTCACACCCTTAATCCTCCTATGATTGTCCCCAGCCAGAGCTCTCTCATGCTCTAGCCCCTGCTAAGTGAGGTCCTGAGTCCAGTATTGAAACCAAGGGTCAGGGCTAAGCAGAGCCCAGGTGTAGACCAGGATCAGCTGGTATGTAGTGCTTCTCTATAACCCAGGGACATCTCAAGGCTTCTCAGAGATGCTTTTCCAGATTTTACTTTTATGGACATTTTAACCAAGATGTTTTTAAAAATATTGGGAATACATCGATTTGTCATAGCCCAGAAAACCAATTAGAAGATACTGTAATGTGGGCATGATATGTCCTCCAAGGGTCTCTTAAGAGGTAGGGCCAGGTGGTCAATATTTAGGGTGCTGGCCAGTGAAAGAATTATGTTGGTTCTTGTGGGATCTTGAGGGAGTTCTTGAGAGAGGCTCATTATGCAAAGAGCAAGCCTGGCCCCTGCTTGCACTCTGGGCTCTATTGCGCCAAAGGCACTCCCTTGCACACACTCTCACCACTGTGAGGGATCTTCTACTATGATGGATCCTCCTGAAATGGATCTGCCATGATGCATGAGTTCATGGAAGCTCTGGGCCTTAAAGCCAGGACTGTGGGCTCACTGAACCCAGCTTCAGGTATTTTGCTGTAGGAGTGGAAGCATGGTAATCTGGAGCACATCACAGAAACTGGGAATGAGCCCTTACTCAGCAGCCTGGGAGATTTAGCTCCTCCAGGGAAGGGCTATTATGCAAGGCGGTTGCTGGGCTTTGAAGAGATGAGAGTGCATCTTTGCAGTTGCCCAGCCTGGGACCTGTGCTGGTGACCAGGTGCAAGAGAAGAGACCACACTGAGAGAAGGGGTGCTGGGTGCACAGCAGGCTGCAGACTAACCATCCACCCACTGTCTTTCCACTTCTATCCCAGCCACCCACCCCTTTACCCAGGCCCAGGACAAGCCGACCACCACCTTGACGTCCCTGCGTACTCAGAGCTCCCCGTCCCGCCTGCCTGCCACCAGCCTCAGGCCACACTCCGTGGTGTCCCCACAGCATGGCCAACAGTCCCTGATTCAGATGAGTCCCTGGCCAGCCATCCCTCTCTCCTCCGCTGCGTCAACTGTCACGCCACCCAGTGTCAGCACCACCAGCCTCAGTGGGGATGTCAGCACAGGCTCTGGTGGGGGCCTGTCCACATCCAGCTCCACTGGCACAGGGTGTAGACTGGAGGATAAGAGGGCTGAGAAGGTAAGTAGACGTCCTGGGCATACTTGGTATCAGATACCAGAGGTGCCTGTTAGTGAAGGTTTGCATGAGGGCATGAGTTCCTCACTCAGCTGCACCAGGCCTGAGATAGACAGAGGCCAGACCGAGGAAGGCAGCTGGCTGGAGGAGCCAGGCATGGCCTACATGGGGTAGCCATGGGTTTCAAGCAAATCAGAGTTTCCTCTTCCACATAGTTTAGCTTTCTCTGTGGAAGAATCAATGTAAAACACTCATTTTGTTAGAACAAGATCCTTGTTGTGTGCTGGGAGAATGTAACAGTGAGAATCAAATCTGTGTGAACAGCACCCCTCACTCAAATGTGGTGCACAGCCTGTTCAGCCATATGGGACAGGCCTACTTCTTATGGAGAAATGAGAAGACAGCATGGTGCCAGCCCCATCAATGATGTGGATGGCACCTTCAGCTATTCCCTTAACTGTGGTGAATGCTGGGCTGGTTCATAAAGGAAATAGTCCAGTAGCTGACCAGCCAGTAAGATACCAGACAAGCCAGGATTAGAATCCACATTTCTAAATCTGCATCCACCAGACATAGGATGCTGACCACAGACTTAATGAGCATTTTCCAGGATCTCCAGTTTTTAAAAGTAAAATTTTAAAATTAAAGGTGAAATTCATTCAATAGCCTGTTCCATTAACCACAATATCCAAACTATTCCTACTTAACTATGCAATCTATATAAAATTAATGGTGAGCTGTTGGTGTTTCCTTTTCCACACTGTCTCTGCTAGCTGTGTGGAGCATGTGGGCAGTCCTGTGGTGCCTAGCCACACGCTGCACAGCCGTCTGGGCCTTCCCACATGAGCCACCTAGGGATCTTTTCGCTACTGTTTTCCCCGTTCGAAGGCTCTTCTGTTGTCCCAAACAAAACTGGTTCAGATTGGTGAGGCAGCTGGAGTTAGACAGTGTAGATGAGGGCCTTACTCTTCTCCCAGGCCTTGCCACACTCAGTGTTGGCTCTGGGCCTCTATCCCCTCAGGGGTGGCTGGCTGTTTCACAGTCCCTTCACAGTGGTGCCCAGCCACAGCAGCTGCTGCCCTGCCCTTTCCTACATGAGGTCTTTCCCATGCTCACAGGTGAGGAGAGGCCTGTTCCAAGGCCTCTGATGCTGCAGGAGTCATATGGCTGCTCTGGGCTCATGTGTGCCTGAGGATCAGCTGGACTCACCCACCTTGGGCCTGGTTCTGAGACACAGGGGAGAGCTCTGTCTCCTGACCCTGGCACCTTGGGAACCTCACCTGACCACTGAGGAATATGAGTCAAGCTTGCCAGAGAAGGCTGTGGTTGCATTCAAATGCAGGTTGCTCTTTGTTCCTGAACCCCCTCTCCAATTTGTAGACATCAGTGCCTTCCATATGACTGGCCCTGAGGGGTTCTGTGTCATGGAGTCAGTTGTGTGGGACTCAGGCCTGTAGGAGTCATCAGGGGCCACGGCATCCCCACTGCCCTCTCAGCACACAGCCATCGAAAGCTAGGCACAATCAGGCACAATCACAGTCTTTCTTCTGACAGCTTGGGTGAATCCAGTGACCCACAGGAGTGTCCTCTTCCTTTGGTGATCCCCCATACTCTCAATAGCAGAAACACCTGGGCCGGCACTGTCCTGAACCAGCAAGCTTCGGGCCAAGTGCAATTCGGGCAGAGTGGAAAGCAGACCCCATGTGCCCTGTGAAGGAGGTGACTGATAGGAGGCTTGGCCAGCCCCAAGGAAGCACTGTCCTTCCAAACTCAAACAGGATAACGTGGTCTGCAAGATTGCCTACTCCTGTTTTCCATCTGTGCTCCCAGCTGGGCTTTTCATGACTCACAACAAGGCACACTGCATTCCCAGTTTCCATCTGCAATTTAGGAGCCAAGAAGATGCTGGGGAGCTCAGGCTCAGGGCTATGACTCAGGCAGCCCCAGCCCCCATCCAGCCTATGACCATGGCTGGACAGGCAGCTGACTGTGGGCACACAGCAGCCACTTCATGTCTCCTCCTAAGCAACCCTGTCACATACATGCTCCGGTCTGGTATGGCAAAAGCAGTATTTGAAAGCACTTGGCAGAGTCTGCAGGAGCTTCTCTAGTCGAATATCCTTTAGGAAGAGACAGTGGGCTCCAGCTCTGCTGTTTAGTGAGGGCAGAACCTCAGTCAATGTGGCTTCTTGGTGCTGAGCCCAGCAGGGTGGGTCAGGGCCTGTCTACCATGTGCCAGAGGAAGCTGGGATGAATGGGGCCAAGGCTACCAGTGGGAAGGGAGTGACTTTCCCAGGGGCATGGCAGGGTGGTGTGCTGGGTCTGCTAGTTGTAAAGGATGAGTCCAAGGCCTATGTCTCTGTTGGGTGGTGCCTATGGTGCTAGAGGTGCAAGGAGGCTCTTCTGGAGGCTGGTCCTCTTATCCCCCTGGGACATGGACCCTCAGACTGGCTCCCTTGGTCTTGAGCTCAGCCCTTGTCTTTGGTTTGCACACTGCCCTGTAATCCTAGGCTTGAGCATAGTTCCCTGCAGGCCTGGCATCCCAAGCTGTTGGGATGCTCTCCATCCTGACTCACTGATGCTCCAGTCCCTGCCCCTCTACCTTGTGCCTTGGCTGCTATGCTAAGAGTACTGCATGCCTATCAGCACAAGCCAGCAGTGGCACTGCCAGCCCCCTGGAGACCATGCCTTGGGATGACCTGTGGACACTTGTGCCAGGCAGAGGGTGGATTGAACGTGGCCTGGGTTGGGGCTGGTATTGACCCACGATTTGCTCAGAACTCACATCCCAGATTACTTTTCATCTCTTGAGTTGTCTGGGTTGACAAGGGTCTTTCTACTTGGAGATGCATCTGCTTCAGTGCTGCTCAGTGGAAGAGGAGACCCCAGAGGCATTCATGGTCTGCAGATGCTATGGCAAGTCAACTCCTAGGCATCTCCCCATGGCAAGATTTGAGTATGGGCTTTTGAAGAGGGTCTGGATGCTATTTTCACAATGATCTATGTGGTCCCACAAATCACAAGGAGAAAACAGATCTTGTGTGACTTGAGAAGAGGGTGGGTGTGTAGGACTTTGCACTTAAAAAATGAATGTTGTGCAGCACATTGCTGTATCACCCATTTTGTCCACTGGTGATAGTTTTGCATTGTTGTGGACACATCAACACCAGATGATACAGATGAACCATCCTCAGGGATTAGCTTGGAAATGGAGGCTGCCGTACCTCCCACCCTGAAGACAGGTGCCCTCCTTGCTCCCTTGCACACTCTACCCTGGCCTGGAGGGAGGCCGAGTCTGCCCAAGTCTGGCATAGGGAAGAAGTGGATGGAAATAGACGGACCTTCATGTAGGAACAGAGACCTTGGGGAGGCGCTAGTAGCAGGGGAACAGGTGGAGGACCTTTGACTGAAAACAGCCCCAGCAGAGATTGCTGTGGGCCAAAGGAAGTGCCTTGGGTGGGTGGGGACTTGAGGTCCTCTGGAAGGCTTCTTGCTGCTCTGCCTGGTTCCTGGCAGGAGAGAAGCATCATGGAGATGGGAGGGTGCTGCCAGGTGCAACATTCTGATAGACGGGCAGCCAGCCCTTCCTTGTGCCAGCTCAGCCACAGATGCCTGGTGCCCATCTTATGCTGTCCTGCGTGCTGATGCTTGTGGGGATGTATACATTTCCTCTGACCTTTACATAGCATCCCTCTAACGTCCAGCTTCCAGACAACTATCTCCTGGGCTCAGCCCCACATCCCTACTGTTGTCAGGTGGGACAGA
This sequence comes from Hydrochoerus hydrochaeris, assembly GCA_004027455.1. Lineage (NCBI taxonomy): Eukaryota > Metazoa > Chordata > Mammalia > Rodentia > Hydrochaeridae > Hydrochoerus > Hydrochoerus hydrochaeris. The sequence goes on from PVLA01004415.1 coordinate 77,319, forward strand.
GGGAAGGTGCTGGGCTAGGGTGGGTCACTGCTACAATGGGTTAGCACATGGGCACATAGCACCGCACACTAAGGTCACACGTGTGGACTGGGTTGAAAACACCTTAAGAGGCTCAGAGTCCCTGGCCCACAGCTCCTGAGCAAGGTGTCTGATGATATCTGGAGACAGAAGTTTCCACTCCTGTGACACATGTGGGGTTTTGTTAAAAATGCAAAAGTCATCATCATCATCATCATGATATGTAATGTGTGCTTTTCAGGTAGATACACATGCCACAAGTTACAAACGTGTATGGTGCACATTTTCCAGGAACTGGGTGTAGGTAACACAGAGAGGCTCACCGGCAGCCCCCTCCCACACATTGTCTTGCCAACCAAGTTTCTCACCTTGTGCTGCTGGGAGGAGTGAATTAGTTAATCTTACAAATGCATAGCAGAGTGTTCAGGACAAAATATTAGAAATTTATTCAGAAGTTGATAACTGACTGAAGATCCCAAACAAATTATGAAGCAGACACAGAGTAAAACTTTTAGCCCTGAGGCTTCTATAAAAGATCAAAAGAGATTTGACTTTGCAATTTTGGGAAATAAAATGCTCCTCCTTACCAAACTGAGAGTTGTCAAGCTACTCAAAAATGAATGCTGCTGACCCGCCAGAGCAGCCGCTTGTGACGTGTTGCTCATTGCCTGGCTGTGGCAGGAGCTGCTCCTATTGTCCTGTGAACACAGGTAGAAAAGCACTTTAAGGTCTTGGGTTTATTCTGACAATGGAAAGAGCTGCAGAAAACTGTCTTCATAGAAGTGCAACTTCAACTGAAAAGCACCAAACTGAAGTCATCTTTTAAATGATTAAAAAAAAAATCCTAGAAATGGAGTCATGTGGACAGCAAAGAGGGTTTTGTTACTCCAGGGGAAATAACTAGTAACCAGCAGTTCATCAGATGTGGGAGCAATAGCTAGGAACTAATAATTCCTTGTGGGGAGTCATGAACAGTACCCAGTAACTCCTCTGAGGTGGGTGGAGGTGGTGACTAGTAACTTCTATGAGGTGGGCAGCGACTTGTACCCAGTGACTCCTGGGAGTTTGGCAGTGGCTAGTTACCAGTAACTGCTATGTGGGGAGAACCATAACTAGCACCCAGTAACTCCTCTGAGGGGGAGACTGTGACCAGTGCCCAGTAACTCCTAGGCAGCATACCAAGCTCTGCCTATTTTCATGGGACATAATGAGTAGTGCCCTCAATTTTCACCCTGATTTCTGGACCATGCCCCCCACCCCACTACTCCCATCCCCTGTTGAAACAGCAGCACAGACTCTGTGCCAGAGCTGAGCACTCACAAGTTTCTTTAACCGTGCCCACCCTGCAGGTACCATCACTTGACTGATGCTGCAGCTGTCCTTGCTGTGCCAGGCCCTCTTCTCTCAGCCCATGTTTTACGAAACGGGATGCATGGTGAGACTATGGATTCTCTGAGTGCAGACTCCTTACCACATGCTCTGGCTGTGAAGGGCAAGAACAATGCTGTGTGGATACTGCCATGTGCTTGCAGTATTCTGCCAAACAGTCTCTGTCCACGCCACAAGCATGCGGAATAGCAGGGGAGAGTGTACAGTCCGACCATAGCCCGCTCCCACCCAGAGTGGCACTGACCTCTCTAGCCTTCTGTTCCCACTGTCTCCTACTGGGTCCTTCATTACAGTCTGTCTCTTTCCAGGACAGTATTTTTGAAGGTGTTTTAATGTTTAAAGTACCCAATAGCTCCAAGCACAATTTTCTGTCTCTTTTAATTAGCTTGTTAACTTCTTCCTCTTTATTCATTATAGATCTTCTCCCCTCTGCCCTTCTGCAAATGCTTTGCATATTTATATTGTTCTAAATCTCTGCTCTTCCCAAATATGTTTTCAAGCAGAACCAGAGATGTGCCCTTTTTCCATTAAAATTTCATCTGTGCATAGCTTTTAATTACCCTTTCCCTTCTCCAACAGGAAAGTTTCCAAACATAAAATGATAACCAAAAAACTTCCATGTGTAACTTGCTGCCTTGAGCCAGAGAACAAGAAAAATCGCGTGTCACCCTGGGGCCTTTGTTTCCTCTGTTGCTCTGAGCTGCTTGGAACCTCCAGCACTGCTGGACCAGTCATCTGTGCTTTGGACCTCAGGGGCTCCTGACTGTGCCTGGTCACTCTTGTAGGCAGGCACTGGGGATGATTTGTGTTTCTTTCCTGGGTTGGTGGCCTGTGGCTGGAGGTGGCTCTAAGAGTCACCTGGATCTCTTTCTAAACTCATGTTGTATCCTTAGCATGCTGCTGAGTTGGCCAAAACAATGACACTGTTTAATGGACTGCTAGAGAGTGAGCACTAGGGTTGGGCTTGGGAGAGTCAAGACTGGAAGCCACATGGGCAGAGAGCAGGACATGTTGTGCCTTGTCCTGACTGCTGTCCCCAAACCACATTCCTTGGCACTCTTCTTGTGCCCATGCCCATCCACAGGCCAGCTTTTCTGCTCAGCTGACCCAACTCTTTATAAGCATTGCCATCAGGCCCTTATGTCTTGCCCACCTGTCTCTTCAGCTGGCCTTCCAGGCCCTGCAGTGCACTGTCCACACTTGCTTTCTCCTGCGTCCATTTCTTCCAAACCTCCTAACCCTCCCTGGACAATCAGTGTCATCCACTGGCCCCAGTTGTCCCTATTATAGAGTCAAGGCCTGCTTCAGAGTTCCTCCTATTTTACTATCACCTTCAAAACAGACTGCAGCTCTTCCTGCTCATTTACTCTCTTAAATGGAAGAGAAACACCTGTGTAGTTCATGAGGCAAAGGTACAAAATCATAAGGTACTATGTGCTTTTAATGCATTTACAACTGTAGCCACACTAAAACATAGCCTTCCCTCCCCAGGGAGCCATGCCTGTGTTCCTGGTCACTGAGGGTTGGCACAGGTCTGAACCTCTAGCCATGACTACTCCTGGGTCTCAGCTCAGGAAAGTGTTTTGTGTGTCTGGCAGTAAAAATGTGTGTTCAGTCCTTTATTCTTAAAGCTGATAAGGTTTTGGCCCCCCTACCAGGGTTGTAAGCACCTTGGTCATTGGCTTGTACAGTGGGCTTGGTTCTCTGTGGATTAAGGTTCCTGGACATCAGGCCTGAGCTGGGTAGGCTAAGTCTAGTGAGGGAGGTAGGAGAGCAGGCCACCCATCTGTGCCTCAGGGTCCAGAGGGCTTATGGTCAAAGCATACTCTGCAGTGGCCTTCACTGGTCCATGGCTGTTTCAGACTTCTGCTCAGTGCCACAGAACTTTCACTGACCATCAGAGCCTAAATCTCAGTGAGACGGGGAAATTTCCAGATTTGGGACAACCACGTTTTCAGAGACCCTCTGTGTGATGCACATGCTGTCTCTCCAGCTCACATGTGCCCACCCCCCATGCTCCTACATGTACAGACACATACATGCATGCACACACACATGCTTGCACACATGTACACACACTGCTCAGCCACTAGTAGATGCTGTGGGCCTCTACTCTTGCAATGCCCAGTGTTGATATGGCACTATGGCCCCTGATGAAGACAGGACCTGCTCACATGCTGTGAGGTTCATGGACTCAGCACAGACCTAGTAGGGAGGTATGCAGCTGCCCAGCAACCCTGCCTGCCTGTCTCTGGGCCATCTCAGTGCCTGGCCTTGGGCTTCAATCCAGAGGCTGCTTTAACCACATCTTCAGAGCCTAGAGCCAAAATGTCACTAATGCCTACTGCAGGATGGGAGGGTCAGTGAGACCTGGGGTGCAACAGTAGTGGAGAGGGGCCTGGAGTCCCCAGGACAAGGCTATAAGGCCCTGGGACTTCTCAGGGCCACATGCAAAGGTCACATGTCTGTGAACAAGGACCTTCAGGTCTTCTTCTGCTCTATACATGAGGAACCATGGTCCTTGTGTCTTGAGCAGCTCTTTGAGCAAGGGCAGCTGCCTGCAAGGCAGGGTTTTACCTGGGAAATTCCCCAAGCTTGTCCATGGTAGAGAAGGTGTCCCTCTATGCTGGAGTGAGGGCACTACCAGGGCTGCCCTTGGCTAGGACCAAGGCCTCTGCCAGACCTATACCCTCTACTGGGCATAGAAGTGTCCAGGGCCCTACAGTTTCTTTAGTTGTGTGATGTTAGCAGGGTTTGGCAGAAAGCTATCTGGGCTTGTCAGGAGAGCTGTATGGACATGCATGGGGTTGTGGCTGGGCCAGGGCTCTGTGGAAGTATAGAAGACAATGGTTGAGCACCCTCCTGAGGCTGGCCCCAACTACTGGCCTAGGGCTTTGTAGTCTGTGGAACACTTCTGCCTAGTTTGGAGGAAAGAGGGAAAATGAGGCTACTGTCTCACCATCTCCTCACCAGCTCTGGGAGATCATCTTCAAAGTTCTTCACGAAGAACACTAACTGCCACCTTTTGTGTCCCCTCAGAAAGAGAAGAAGAGTGGGCTGCTGAAGCTGCTGGCTGGGGCATCTACCAGGAGGAAGTCACGCTCCCCACCATCCTTCTCCCCAACCCACGACCCTCCAGTGGCTGCAGACAACTCGATGCTGGGTGCCATGGGCCCTGACGTGTCCTCCCTGTCTGTCCATGGCAGGGCAGGCTCCTGCCCCATTGAGAGTGAGATGCGGGGGGCCATGGGGCTGGAGCCACTGCACAGGAAGACAGGCTCCTTGGATCTGAACTTTTGCTCCTCCCCTGCCCGGCAGGCAACCCTCTCCATGGCTGCCATCCGCCCAGAGCCCAAGCTGCTGCCCAGGGAGAGGTAAGAGTATGCGGTCTGCATCCTCTGTGCCACGTGCCAGGAACCCAAGGTCTGGAGCCCTTCTTGGCAAAGGGGAAAGGGGCTTAGTCTATCTAACACCCTTACCACTCAGCCACTTGGCTCCAAGGAGGGGTGAGCTTGGGTTTTGAGGAGTCCAGGATCTGGAGCTGATGTAAGTTTCCAGCCCATTTGATCCTTGCATTCAGAGTTACAAGGGGCTTGTCAGGAGATTTCTCAGGACTGGTGTGGGACTGAGCACAAACATCAGGAAATCAGGTAGTGGGGGGACTGTCCCCCACCCAGGGACCCAGAATGGACCCCTAAGCTGAGCGTCATCTGCTGTGACATCTTAGACTGTGATGATGTCTTATGAGAATTGACTCAGAGGGCATATAGCCCACTAGGGTGAACCATCAAAATTGCCGATGCTCATCCATATTTTTACCCAAACCAGCAGTTTTATATCATTTAGCCCAAGCTTTATGGATCTGGAAACAAGGCATGGCTGTAGGCACCTGAGTTTTACAGAAGTCAAAGCTCTCATCTGGTGGGGCGGCTCTGCTTATTTCAGTGTCTGTCCCGAAGGCTCCCAGGCAGGCAGCAGCATGGCAGAGATGCAATGGCTAACCTTTTACTGAGGGGCAGGGAATGGTTCCTTGCTCAGCTGTTGGGCCAGTACTGACACAGCTCAGCATGAGGGATGGGCTGAGAAGACACTCTGACCATGTGGCAGTGCAGCCCGAGACCAGGTTCCTGCAGTGGCCAGCACTGTGTGCTTGTCTGTCTGATAGGTGTGAGATATGTAGCACCTTACACTTAGGTATATCACTCATATCATTCACAGGCGTGCACACACACACACACACACACACTCCCCCTTCTCTCCTTCCTGCACTTCTCCTCCACCTGGCAGGCCCCTGTGTCTGAGACCACCCAGCCAGTGCCATCTGCTACTCCACTGCCCTGGCTTGGCCTGGCCTGCAGGCCTAGAAGCCCCACCCCATTCATGGGCCCTGAGTGGGTCTGTCCAGTAGAGCAGGCCTGTCTGAGCTAGGTCACAGCCTTCTGTGTAGACCAGAGTGCCTGTCACCAGCCCTTCCAAGAGGACTTTCCTTTCCCTGTGGACAGTGTGCCAGACAGCCAAATCTGGAGCCAGGTTTCTTGGGATCTTGCAGAGAAGTAGTAGTTAGGGCAACATTCTCCTGCACCATCCCCCTGTGAGGGCAGTGCTGGCCCAAGACCAGCTGTGCCAGCCAGACAGGCTGAGCCCAGGAGGCTTTGAGCAGATGGATGGCCTGCTGTCTGTTTCAGCCAAGCTGAAACCCAGATTCCTCATTTCTCCAGCCCAGTCCCTGGGCTTCCGTACCAGGGGTTGATGGCACTTGCCTGATATTTATAATATCTGTGAAGCACTTAGGCTAATACCTGAAAATTATGCATGTGTAATGAATCATCACTTGACCTGCATTGTGACAGGATGCAATAGTGAGAGCAAGGTGGTGATGGGGTTCTGAGAGGACCCTCTGGCCCAGGCTTATTCCACACAAGTTCATAGCCCACCTGCTCCTGCTCAGCACTTGCTGGCCAGGTATTGCTTGGCTTTGTTTTTTGCTTTGGTCCAGGATATGTTATGGTTGGCAGAATAACAATTCCCAGATTTTCCTTGCCCTCATCACCCAAAGCCATCAATCTGCCACCTTATATGGCAGAGGAGAGTGGAGGCTGCCAATAGCTGATAGGAAGGAAGAGGGACATCCCACCTCATTTAACTGCCCAGTGTGGCCACAGGGTCCTGGAGGGTGATCAGAACCCTGCCATGTGAGGACTTGACCCCTGATATCTGAGGGGGAGGAGGAGAGGTGCAGATGGCAAGATTCCATGGAAGCCACTGGTGGGCATTAGCCTTGAAGACACTTTGCTTTTGGCCCAGTGAGACCTTGTTGGATTTCTGCCTTCAGAACTGTGACAATGGACTCCTATGGCACAAGGCTGCTCTGCCTGTGGCCATTTGTTACAGAAGCAGTGACCTCCTGGTCCAGTCAGTTTTGGAGTAGAGTGGCTTACTTACAAGTTCAACTTTATCATGGTGATGTTTTCATTCTCATTGTAGTTTTCAGTCAGTTGTAAAACAGGCTTTGTTTGAGATGACCTTGCCTGACTGTGCATGTGGTGGACAGGCTGGGATGGGCATGGGGCTCTAGAAGGAGGGGGATGGACACAGTTCCACTTCCTGTGGGCTCAGTTTGGGGTAGTGACCCCATTACAAGCTCAGGAACATGGCACATATGTCAGTGCCTTGGTCTTGTGTCCAGGGCACAGGTGCGGCGTGGTCATTTCCAAGTTGCCAACCTGACACCAGCTCAGTGACCCACTTTCTTCAACTCTGTTTGAGTAAGGCTGCTGAGAAGGCTGCTGTGTGGAAGCCACCTAGAAGCCCTGCTTAGGGGCAGATGACATGGAGGAGGCCAGACACCCATGCCACAGGTGGGCTAAAAGCCATATGGACACCAAAGATTCCACTCAGATTCTGACCTGGAAATCTGTTGCAATTCACATAGCCTGCCTGTGCTCCAGAGGGCAGAGTCATTAATTTATGAAACCCAGTGACCGCTACTTGGGAGCAGTGGTCCTCCTTTGAGGCCCATGTGACCCTGTGTATCCAAAGCAGGGAGTGCCAGTTTCTTCCCTGCCCTGAGGGACAAGTCCAGTCTTGGAGCCATCTGGACAGAAGCAGTAAATGCCCCTCTTGTAGGAATTCACTGCGTATCCATCTGGGCTCCTCAGTCATTGAATTGCCCAGAAACAACAAATTACTTTTTTCTAACAAATTACATTTTTAAAGGAGCTTGTCTATTTCACGTGTGGCAGAGCTGATATGAAGCATCTGAGAAGCACTCACTCTTTGCTGTTTTTTTCTGGGAAGGCAGGAGGGGGAGGAGCTGAGACTGTGTGGACAGGTGGGGACAGAGTGGCTTATATAAGGCCACAAGACTTCACAGACCACTGGCAGAAATGCTGACTGCAAGGGGCTGGGAGCACCTGTTTCCTGCCCTCTGTGCTCCCAGAGCTGATGCTGTACTTGCGGCCATGGTTAGCCATGGGAACTGGGCCAGCACCTGCAGCCATGCAGACTTGGCATTTGTGTTCTCAGGAATATACTGCAAATGTTTGCTCCTAAAAGTTGTCAGAGTCCACATTCTCAGCCCATTCCTTCAGATTCCTTCACTAGATCTAGAGATCTCTCCCTGGGCTGTTGAAAACTGTGGACCACATGAGAGGGACTGACCTGGCATCTTTTACTGGTTTCCTGGCTTCCCTAAGGCCAGAGGCTCCACATAACCTAGACAATGGTTGCAGTAAGGTAGAACCCAGTGTAAACTGCACTCAGCTCCTGCCCTGATGACAGGGTTGGTGGGAACCAGAAGAACAGGAAATGCTCTGATCCTGATATCTTCGCCCAGGCTGCTCACTTGAATGACTTTGGGGTTGGCCACCCACAGAAGAGGGAAGGACCCTGCCCAGGCACAGCTGGGACACAGCAACTTCTCTTGGCTGCTGAGGTTACCCAGACAGGCATTGGGATAGGGATTCCTTCTGCCTGGGGCTTCCAGGAGCTCCTGTCTCTCAGCCCAGGAGAGGCCAGAAGAGAACCAGATATTCCCTGGGCCTGAAGGGCAGGATGATATTGGCAGGGCTGAGGTTGAGTGTTAGTCTGGTCTGCCAGATGTAGACTGGGCCTCAGGCCCTCAATAGAGTGTTGATGAGAGGATTGGACCTCAGTTTCCCATTTGGGAGTACCTGCTCCACCAAGAGGGATCTTGGGGCTGTCAGGGTCTGAGCTTCCAGCCACAAGTACTCTTTGGGTCCCAACTGGCAGAGGCCATACTACAAAGGACACTGTCTCAGTTCCCATTTTGTGACCTATTGATCTGAAAATGGGGGCCCCTGAGGTGACCTTGGAGGCTTCAGGTGCCAAGGTCTCAGGGAAACAAAAGGAAGGAAAGTTGGGCCTTTGGATGTTGGTGCTGTGCCCTCAGGCAGTGGAGCCATGAAGGCTCCATCTTGTGGATGTGTGCAGAATCAGCGTGGTGGACCAAAGCTGTCTCCAAATCACCTTGCCCTCAATGTGTACACGGCTCCCACCTAGAGGTGGCTGTGCAGGTAAGGCCTTGGTGTTCGGAGATGCTGATGCCCTGACAGGTACCAACATGAGCCCAAGGTCCACAGCCAGGATAGTGACTGAAGACACGGGAGTCCCCTGAGCCCCCTGCCTGGGTGCAGTCTGAAGTGGGTGGGGTGGGGGTCAGGGGAGGCTGTAGGACTGTATCACAGCCACACCTGACATCTGTGTTTGAAAGGCTACCATGGGGAAGTGTCTCATATATTAATTAAAAAATGAAAGAAGAGTTTTGAAACAAAAGATAATAGGAGCTGTATAAAGTGAGGAAAGTAGCCTTAGGCACGTGATTTGCGCAAGGGAGGAAGAGGAAGACCTAGGGTTCATGCTGTGCTCTGTCCCCAGGTACCGTGTGGTGGTATCCTACCCACCTCAGAGCGAGGCGGAGATCGAACTGAGGGAGGGCGACGTGGTCTTCGTGCACCGCAAACGTGATGACGGCTGGTACGAGGGGACCCTGCAGCGAAATGGACGCACAGGGCTCTTTCCAGGCAGCTTTGTGGAGAGCTTCTGAGATGGCCAGGGACCCGGCAGGGGTGGCTGGACAGAAGGACTGGGTGGTGGGGTTGCACCTTCCCCATGATGCCCTCTCTCCAGTACCTGCAAGGAGAGGCTGCAGAGGACCTGGTAGTGTCACCGTTGCTGTGGTTGGTGCATTGAGAGCCACAGGAAGCGCCGGTCTAGCTTTGTGGGGCAGAGCATCCAGAGGGTCCTTCTCAGCCATCCTATTGCCAGGCCACACAGGCACTCATGTCCAGCCAGCCACCCCAAGGCTGCATCCTGCCCCATCACAAGTGGCATTCTGCTTCATTGCTGTCATCTGTGCTGCCTGTCTTTTAGCTCGTCTTCTAGTGTGCAGCAAACTCTGTTTCTCACGGGTCAGACATCCTCTGTTTTACACATCTGGTGCTGCCTTTTGTAAAACTCTTAATGACCTGGGTGAACTTGAAAGAAACAGTGTCCCAGGTGGTATTTAAGGCAGGTTTTATATTTGCCATCTGAGTCTCAAGAATGCAGCCGCCTGTCCTTAGCATCAGGTCAGGCCAGTGCTTCATATGTGAGCAGTGGGCAGTTCGGGTGTGGTTTCTGGAGAGTGAGGTAGCTGTCTACGCCCCCACTAGAACCCAGCTCTATCTAGACCGGGAGTATTATTCAGGAACAAGAACTGAGTGTGAGGCTTCCTCTAACTGGCTTTCTGCTGGAGTGGGAATAACATGAGATGACCCAGCCCGAGATGGCAGTCATGTCTTTTTATTCACCAGAGAGAATGACTATCATTAGCCCTCTCAAAATGTGGGTTCCTGCCATTGAAATGTGCAGTTTTCACTACAGTTCAGATCACTACCTTGAAAAGAATTTTTTCTTCTTTTTAACAAATAAATTACTGCTACCTTATGATCCATGCTCTGCTTTCTGTACTCAAGACAGGGAGGACAGGTTGCTATGGATTTGCAGGTTGGGGCTGGAGAGGGTGCCCAGAGGGAGGCACTTTCATCTCAGGGTCACAGCTCAAGAGCGCATTCTGTCTCCCAGAGTTGCCGCCTGTGTCATCCCTGTGTATCTTCTAATGGGCTGAATACTGAGCCCTTGAGGTCCCTGGTGTGGGGTGAGGCCCATTTCAGCAGTACATGCTCTGTCATAAGCCTTGGGAGAGAGCCTGTCATTTCCCTGCTCCCATGGCTGTCCCTAGCTGCTACACTGGGGAATCGCCCCACAGAACACGCTTCGCCCTCTGAGTAACTCTGCACCTAAAGGGAGTGGGAAATGTGTTCTGGTCTAAAAAGTGAACATCTGGTTTAAATAGGGAGCCCTGGGTGCTGGGTTAGTGACCAGCAGAGGAATGCGGACACCATTATTACCCACTCAGTCCCCCCATGCACAAGAAGTCCTGTGCCTGTTACCAAAAAGCACCTGAGTCCCAGGTTTCTCTGTCAGTGGATAGTGGGGGTCGCATGCACTCTGACAAGGGCACGGGTCCCAAGTTTCTCTGGAGCACCAGCAAGTGGGTACTGGGATCACCTCTAGGGAAGGAAGCGGTACAGTGGGCCTAGGCAGCACCAGGGTGAGCTGGTTGGTGGGACCCTGGGGCAGTTGGAGCTGCCAGAGAGCAAGGAGATGCCTAACACACCCCACACACCAAGTGCCTACCCACACCCTGGGCCTTGGCTCCATGAGGACTGGTCCACAGGCAAGAGCAGAACAGAGGTGGCTTCCCAGGTCAACATGTCCCAAACACACAGTTTGCTGCCAGGAGGAAACCAGTGTCTGTCTGACCCTCATCTCCCATCCTACCTGAGATGGGAACTCCCTAGCTGTGCAGGGGCATTTGGTGGTCAAGGTGACTTTTGTTGAGGCAGCCATGACAGAACAGGCTCTGTGGGCACCAGGAGGCAGGACCAAGGGAGACAGAGGAGATGGGGAAAGAGGGTTGAGCACCAGGCTAGGCATCAAACCCAGCCCAGCCGATGCCCGCACAGTTCAGCTGCACCCAACATTCCTGCTCTACCCTGATGTCAGCCTGTGACTTTGGAAGAGCTGATGCTAGTGACAAGCTGTGAAGTCTGGGTTTCTCTGGCTTTAAAGACAATCACTGCTTGGTCTTGTGTCTTGGTGGAGGACAGAACAGCAAGGCCTCGCAGTACCCAGCTAGGAGCAAATGGAGCCCAGGTGCTCCCCTTCCTTGTGTGGGCCAGGTCTGTGTGTACCAGGCTGTGGCCAGCAACAAGGGCAGTGTGGGTCAACCCTTGTAGGTACCTGGAGGTCACTAGCAGGGCAGTGACACCCAGCACAAAGCCAGCTGGCAGGGAGTGTTGGGTCCTCCAGGCCCTCTGAGGCTTGTGTGGCTGAAAATGTAGGGGGCTTTCTGGGACTCCTCAGCCTCCCCTCTCACAATCCCTGCTGCCAGGGGATCCTGGGTGCCCTCAGGTGCCCAAGCTGCACACTGTTCTAGAGCATGAGGTGGGATCTTTAGGGTGACAGCTCCCTCTGCTGATGGCTCAGGGAAGTGACTGTGGGTGAAGACCCTGTGGAAGTCAGACTCCAGAAGACCTGAGGATGTGTGTCAAGGGCAGCAGCCAGGATGTGGGGAGATCCTGGGTCCTGGTGGCTCTCCCTTCCCGACCCTGGGCTCTGATGTGCACTTCCTTGGCCTGCATGCTGAGGGTGGTCCAGGCTGTCCCTTAGGTTCTGGCCAGGGATTCTCGTGCACTCCTCTGCAGGGACCGTCCGGCTGTGAGCTGTGGCTCCCATGCAGTGTTCCCATGCTGCACTTCTACAGTGCAGCAGCAATCCCTGGACAAATGTCCTGTTCACAGGCGGTGATGAGTAAGGTCCCTGAGGACAGGTGGAGAACAAGCCAGGAACCCAGCAGAGAAGCAGGGGAGAGCAGGAGAAACCTGTCCTTTGTGGGCCAGGACAGCATGCACCGAGCACATAGCCAGCACTTACCTGCACTCCACTGTTTTCAGGGCTCCACATGTGCCCTGTCTGTGCTCAGATAAGCCTTTCAAGCCAGACACTGTGATGGTGTCTGTTTCAGACAGGAAACTGAGGAGCAGCTTACCCCGGGAAGTATCTGAGGGGTGGCGCAGAAGGGCCAGCCCAGCTGCTGGGCTTTGTGGGCCCCAAGTCCTTCAAGGCCAGGTTGAGTGGTGTCCAACTTGTGTCCCCCTGCACACAGTGTCACACAGGACCATATTTCCAAGATGGACTGACAGGAGCTGTAGGCCTCCGAGTTACCAGGGGTCTCAGCTGCCAGCTGCCTGCCACGGCCTCTGGTGACAATGCCCTGCGTGGCCAAAAGCTCAGCAAGTCCCTCCAATGTACCACTTCTGCCCAGGTAACTGGTTTCATGGTCCTCAGGGACAGGAGACAGAGACCCCAGTCCTGGAGTCAGACAGGGCTCAACCATAGGGAGTTTGCAACTGGTATTATCCACTGTTGATGTCTCTTCTGAAACTGACCAACAAATCCTAATCTTCATTGTCCTATGCGGTGATGGCCAATGACCACTTCCAACCTTCATGCAAAAGAATCTCAGAGAGAAAGGGATACAAGGGAGGGGACAGGGCCCTGAGGGGTCATGTGGGGCAGGGGACAGGCTGTTGTGTACTCCTGCAGAGTATCACAGAGGGACAGGTGGCTGTGGGGTCCCTTGGGGACACACTGAAGCTTAGAGCAGCTCCATTGAGATGCAAGCCCTTCCTGGTCTTCATGTCCCTGAGCTGTGGGAAACTGAGGCACCTCTGCTATGCTGGGAGCTGGACCCAGCCCTCAGCTCTATCTTCTGTCTTAAGTCCAAGGCTGGTGCCCTCCCTGAACTATCCAAGATGCTGCTGCTTGGGGATAACATAGCTGGGTCTCATTTAGAACTGGGGGCCATCACCATGATGTCCCTGGCAAAGGGCCCAGCTCCAGAGCCCCTACCTGGCCCCACTTGTTCCTACTGTGAGGAAACCACAGCCCCTTGGCTTCTTGCAGGCAGGAGCACAGCTGTCAACCACGTGAATGTTTGGGACCCCCCAAGCATGGTAAGGAAGTTTTCTTGAAGTTCTTTGGGGACTGCAAGATGATAACTTCACATTGTGGTCTTGCCCTCCCCCTTGGCTGCTTTGGTGGGCAAACCCATCTCTGGCCTGTGCCCTACTCCTGCCCCAGCCCCAAGTATGGCCTTTGCTCTTTTGGTCTGAAATCCTCCCCAGGATGGAAATGAAAATCTGGCCTTAGCCAGAGCCAGGAGAGTTCCAGGAGCCATGTGCCCAGGAGCCCATGTGCCAGTCCGGCTCCTCTCAATGGCTATAGCTCCCAGCCACCCCCAGTGCTGTAGTACCTTCCTCCTGCAGCCCAGTGGGCACCATGCCCCCCTCCAGCCTTCATCTTCCAGTACAACTGCCAGGCCACCATCCCTTCTGCTGATTCCTACCTTGGATCCTTGGCTGGCTTAAGTGCTGAGTGGCACTAGTCACTACTTCTTTCTCCTCTCTACAGTGCCTCCTCCCTGATCCTTACTGTGTCTCCGGCTCCATGCAGAGTGCTCCTCAAGAACCCCAGGTATGGCTGTGCACCCACTTCACACATACCTACCACCCTCCCAGCACACCTGCACAGATCCACAGCAGCAGGCACAGAGGGCGTGCTGGAGGCTGTGTCCTGTGGTTCTCTCCACCTCAGGGCCAGCCTGCAGCACAAAAGGCGTGGTCATATATGCAGAGAAGTGGGTGTCCCCAGCAAACTGTGCTTTCTGGCCACTCCCACTTAGCCCAGTGACCACCTCATCTAGCATAAGGCCAAGTCCCCAGAGCCACCAGGCCACTCCTGGGGGACACAGGTTACCTTGAAGTGGGCAAGTGAGCAAATTCTGGAGGAGAAAGAGACCCATCCCAAGGCTCTGTCCTTTCTCCAGCATAGCCACAGCCCCATGTCAGCTGTCTGCCTGGACACAGTGCCTGGAAATGGATGTGGGTGTTCTGAGAGGGTAATTGTAAGTGTGCATATGTGCAGTGGCTGCACTGCATGTGTAGTGTGTGTGAAGGTAGGATGTGTGTGCACTTGGAAGCATGAAGGCAGCAGGCCTAGCTGTTTCCTCCATCAGACATTCTCACAGCTCTGAGATTTGTTTGCAGTTCCACCCCAGCAGATTCCTGGCTTGTGTGACCCTCTGGCAATTTCCATGTGTAGCTGGAACCTTACTATGATTCACAACTTGCTAAGGGTGTGAGCTAGTAGGATTGGCATTTCTGCTTTGGACTCAGTACCAAAGCCCAGACATGGAGCTAGTAGAAGCACACCTTTTAGGGCAGGAGATTCCCTCATGGTCCATTTTGGTGAGCCACAACGTGTCTGCAGCCAGATCTCCATGAATAACGCACACACCCTGAACCCTTTAGAACTGGGCTTGGTGTTCGACTGTGTGGTAATCACCTGGGCAGCTGCTGGAAAGATCCCATCCTTGGATAGGTGCTACCCCTGTGACCCACCTGCCCATGACATCCTTGCCTCCCTGCTCCTTCCTGGAGTAGAGCCACAGCAGCTCACAGTAGCTGTGTGTGGCCTCAGATCCCTCTGGAGAGTTCTTGCCCTTATTTTCCACCATCACTGAATGTCTTACTTTCTCTGGGAATGTTCCTTGAAGTTTCATCACACTGTGTGACCCCTATAACATGACTCTGGATCACACAGCACTCTCCCACCCCATCACTCATACTGTCTCCCCAAACCCTTGACTCCCAGCATACACAGCACCTCCTCTGCTCACTTTCTGCATCTGGTGCCCTGCCGTATCGTCTGAACAGGAGCCGAGGGATGACCTTCAACCCAGAAGTCACCCAGAGCTTGCAGGCCAGAAGCCTCTGCCCAGTGGGCACTGAGATATCTGCATTTGGAGAGTCTGGAACTCTCTGCATTAGGCTGAGGCAGGTGGCATGTGGCCAGAGGCAGGAGATCTCCAAGCTTCAGGAAACAATGGTTAAAGGAAACAGGGTCAATGACTGTGAGTGCAGTGTGACCCAAAACTCCAGACTGAGGCAGAGCCATGGGGGGACTGAGAGGAAAGCTAAGCCACATATAGGACAGCCAGTGGGTTCTCTCAGGAGGGCAGGAATAGGACACCTCATTCTGCCTTGCACCCTAGGGCCCCTGGCTTCAGTCTGGTGACCCATAGCCTGGCCTCTGAAACATGCAGTACAGGGGCTGAGGGATAAAAAGTTTCCACAGTTAGCCTGCTCCTCCCCAGAGTTGACTACTGTCCAACCCTGCTGTCAGTGTCCCTGTTCACATCCATGTCTACCACCCTCCTTAGCAAGGGACCTTCTGTTGCCTAAAGCTGATCATGTGCTCAGTAAAGCTGGGTGAGTTCAGTGATCATGCTTGAGTCAACCTGAGGAGCTGAAGCCCTGCTGGTCTCCTCCTCTGGGAAGTCCTCTGCCCTAGGTGTATGATGAGCATGGGAGTCTCGGGAGATGGAAAACTATTAACCTCTGGTAGCCTCAATTCTTCACACTTGGGATTCTCCACCCAGCCACAGGCCACATCAGGACTCACCTGGGAAGTATTCAGATTTCCCTGCAGGGACCTGCCTGAGTTCAGCTGAGTCTGGACTCCAACGGGTAGCTGAGATCAATAGTACCCAAGGCTCTGAGAAGCCAGAGCACACCCATATGGGTCAGACACCCCAAGCCCTACATCCCTCACAGAGGGAGGCACAGTTCTTTAAGGGCCCATGTGACTGTGCTCAGGAGTAGACTGTGAAGACCTTAACAGCTGGGGATACGGCCCAGGCAGACACAGGGAGGCCTTGCAAAGATCTCTACTGTGACTAGTCTTGGCTGTTAGGAGATTCAGGGTTCATAGAGTCCATAGTCTTGATCAGTAGTTTGTTAAATTAACATTTAAAGATCATGTCCATCAAAAGTTTGAACATGACTGGGTAAAGTCCTGCCACTGGAAGTGACACTGTCCCAAGTTATCAGCACCAAACTGATGGTTGTTACTGAGGTCAGTCTGGATTTGCCTCCCTCCTTCTAGAGACCTGGCTTCCACTGCTCCCACTGCAACAGGTCCAGAAAGAGGTGCACAGAATGAACATAGAATGAGCTGATTCTTGGCCTCTGTGATCAGTTCTGGGTGCAGAAGCATGAGCTATCTGGATCTTCAACGGGTCACCGCCCTCCTCCTTCCAGGGACACTCAGACAGCAAGCTCTTTGGGGACTAGAACATTGAGTGCTGGGTAAGAGAGGCAGAAGCACCAGCAGAGTGGAACAGCCTCTGGCAGAGTTGGTGCTACTGTGACCCTGCAGTGGGTCAGTGGATGAGAATGGAAGGGAAAAGACCCTTTTCTGAAAAAATGAGCACAGAGCTGTTCACATCTGAGTCCATTTATGATGGCAGAGGTCTCATTTAGATTGGTTGTTTGAAGGCACTAACTCAGGTCCACATGGAAGCTGTCACCCCCAATTGATACCCCAGCCCTTATTTTATGCTTTCCTACCAACAGGCTGCCAGGTATGTGTGTGCCACACTGGCTGCTTCTTTTGCTTGGCCACCACTGGCCAGGCTGAACTCTCATGTCCCTCTCTGTGGGAAGCCACCTCTTGGCCAGGTAGGCAGCACTGAACCACAGCATGTGTGAGGAAAGAGGAGTCCTCAGTGGGAGAGGGTTTGGTGAGTGAGACATAAGGCAGGCACCTCTGTACATTCACATGTCAGAGTTTATGGAGCTGACAAGGGTAGCAGAAGCCTGGCCAGGGGAGTGAGGAACAAGTATCAAGTAGAGGAATGCTGTAGATGGTTGGCACTGCTGACTTTCTGGCTTAGAAAGCTGAACAGTGGTTGTGTAGGAGGAAGTGGGAAGGAAGGCATACACAAATTCTGTACTAATTTGCAATCTTTTATAAATCTAAAATTATCTAAAATGAAAGACTTTGAAAAATAAGCAAATGTGGCTGATAGGGCACCAAAACTAGCAAGTTTGCTCAGCACTAATTCCCTTCGAAGGTGCTCAAGCCCTCACCAGAGTCACCAGGATGAAGCCACCTGGAGCTCCACAGCCCACCGGAGCTGGGCAGGTGTCAGAGCCCAACGCGGCTAAGTGTGGCCTCCCAGGAGGGCACCTGAGGGCCAAAGGCTCTGCACACTCAGCAGCTGTGGGACAGGGCACTGACCTGCAGCTGACACCCAGAGACCAGGAAGTCCCCACACTACCTGGCACAGGTTCCTTCTGAGAAGCCACAGAAATGCTTAAGCCTCAGGCACTGGGAACATGATCCACTGTGGCTCTTCAGACCCCCTGGCAGCCAGCAGATTCAGGCTGGGGTGTTGAGGTCTGTACTGGCTGGAGCCTGGGACTTCTGCAGGTACACATGGGATGGCACTGTCACCAGTGACAATCAGACAGATGTGCCATATGCCACCTCTGCAGCTTTACCCACCCTGCAGGCATCCACAGGTAGCCCTTCTGGGGCTGCATCCACATGGCCTGTATGAAGCTGTCCACAGAGTCAGTCCCCACCCCTGGAACGTGCTGAGATGGGCCTCTTCCCAAGGTTAGCCTCAAGAATTCTGCCAGAGGGGCAGGGTCCAGTGGCTCTGGGGAGGTGGAGGAGTGAGAGGGAACTTGGCATGTGGTCATCAAGGGAGGAGGAAGGACCATGGCAGAGGTCCTGGCAGCAACATCTTGAAATGCAGCTGAAACCTGTGTGACCCAGGACCCAGTGTTCGAGACTAAACCATAGCAGGTCATCCAAGGCTTCCAGCCTTGCTGTGGGGACCTCAGCCTGAGTTAGCAGGGCCTCATATGAACACAACAGTCCTCAAATGTAGCTGAGGAAGGCTGGGTCCAGTGTAAAGTGGGATGTAAGGACTGATTTCTTTTGAAGGTCCTCAAGCCAAGGACTGAGCCAAGGACTATAGGTGCCTGTCAGACTTGATCTCTCCCTCTACGACACTTGGGACTTATGTCATCTGCACTTGACATGCATAGCTGTGGGTGCCTGTGTCCCCAACCATGGACCTGAGCTGGCTGGCCAGTCTTGTGCCTGCAGCTCAGCACAGTTGTGGATCAAGCCCAGGGTCAGAGCCACACACAGGTCACTTTATGTTTAGACAGACTCAGCCTCCCCTGTACCAGCAGTGCAAATTCTCAGGACCTGAGGCAGTTCTGATCCATTGGATGCCTAAGGAGAGGGGATCACCATGCATGCCAGCCACTTGCCATGTATTGTGGTGCCAACTGAGTGTGCATTAGTTGGGCTACAGGGACAGACCAGGCATGTGGAGGTCATGCAACTGCAGAAGCAAGGACTTCTAGTTGAAGGAAGCAAATGCTACTTTTGTACAAAATTGATTTAAAGAGAAAAATGTGCATTTTGTATTTGCTTGGTTTGCCTGAGAAATATTGGGATGATAAACAAGGTACTGATACAAAGTAGTTGAGTAGGAGGAGACAGGATAAGAGTATGGAAATCTTATCTGGAAACCAGGGGAGACAGATAAACCAGAAGGAAAGTGGAGGGATTCTTTTATCAGAATCCTATGGCCTGGCATCCCCATCTATGAAGATCCTGGCTGTCCTGTGTGGAGATTGACTGGAAATGCAGCATGGCAGGAGCCAGCCCTTGTGCACTGCCAATGCTCACTTTTGCCAAGAACATGCAGCACCTCTGTGACAACTGGAAAGCTGTCACTGGAGACATTCCAATAAATTCCTGGAGGACCTTAGAAGTGCTTAGACTTCACTATGTTGACATCAAAGGTTGAGTAAATGGGAAGACATCACACTTCTTCCTTCTGCATGGAGCCTGGCCTGTGTCCTCTGTCTGCCTCCCTAATTGATTTAAGACCAAAGCTTTCATTTCCTCACATCATATCCTGTACAATCATGCTGCCAACTCCATTGGAACTGTGGACCTGCTAGACAAATGGCAATGCCCTGCCCCATCTCCAAACACTTTTCACCTCTTGTATGTCCAGTAAATTGTCAGCAGTGCCTGATATTTTGTGATGGAAAATTCTACTCCTGCACCCACTTAAAAATTTTCTCTCTCATTGGGTAGAAAGAGCTCCTCTCTGTGTCATCAGCCACTACCATGTCCTCCTTCCTCCTTAAGAATGGAAACCATGTCTGAGAACACCATGCTGTAAAGCTGTGTTTCCCATATGCCCATGGCAGAAGCAGGAGCCACTGGAGGGTGTGTGAAGGAAGCAAGGTTCAGCTTGTCCTAGGAGCCGGGCTTCTCCTCCTTGGCTTCCCAACTTCAAGTTGGGTCACAATGCAGACAGTCATCTCTAGGGAAGGCTCCATGCCACTGGAGGCCAGAGATCTTGTGAGCGGAGGGAAGAGGTGTCTGTACTCTCATGCCATCTTTATGGTAAGGTTTCTTTTAGCACAGTCTTCAATCCCCTTGGTGTCTGCTCTCTGGTCTCCACTGGACCTTCTATGGATCTGATGTCCCCTGATCACCCTCTCTTGCTTTGGCAGCAGAGACAACTCCTTCCCACCATGCAGGAGGCAAAGACACAGTCCTGACTCTGCCACTGATTTGGTGAAAACCGCATTACACACAGGACTATGGAATGCAAGTGTCATGGAACCGTGGCCTAGGAAGAGAAGAGGAAAAAGTAACTGGTATTTTCTACCTGCCATTGTGAAGTGCCACACATAGGGTGATCTGCGTGACAGAAATTCATTTGCCTTTCCATGCAGTTTGTTTGTCCTTCTCAGGCATGCTATGTCTCTCTGTCCTGGATTCCTCTTCTGACCAGAACACCAGGCACACTGGAAGAGGTCCTCCTATAGACTGCATTGGACTGGACCATTTGTTAGATGCCCATCTGATGGAGCCCACATGAGGCAGCAATGAGCAGCCTTTAGGATTCATCAGTTGGCTTTTCTATATTAACTTACAAATCTTGCCTAGGACTAAGTGACTCACCTGGGAGTCCAGTGGGTGGCATGCAGAAATAGAACTCTCTATGCCAACAGTCACAGTAGAGAATTGGCTCTGTGACACTGTGCTGACTCTGAAGGCAAGATAACTTGGCAGCTGTGGGCACTGACTCATCCTCAGATTTTCAAGAGCAATTCTACTAACCTTAGAGATCAAACAGTTCTCACATTAAGCAAAGACTTACTACTTGGAATGTCTTTGTTCTACTGTTTCAAGGCCTTGCCCATTTTTGTACCTCTTTTGCCTCAGCACTTTCCTGCACTCCACAATATGTTAAGGACCCAGTAAATGCTAACCGAAGAGAAGTATTTGTCTTAGTCACAAGAGCTCTAACCTTCCTGGAACACTGCAAACTATATTGTATTGTCTCTTTATTTTATCCTTTGTCATTCACTCATCTATAAGATTAGGAGACTGAACAGCTCCCACTAGCCCTCTCCAGAGCCACATCTGAAGTATGGGTCTAGGAGTCAGTATCTGCATTTGGGGATCATCATCTAGTCCTTAACACAAGGGAACCCCAGAAAGTGTCATATTACTTCCCTGAGCATCTCCAGCCTGCAGCAAAGAGAAGTGAGTCAGAGCCTGAGGACTTGAGGAGTTGCAGAGATAGGTGGAGGTGCCATGATTGGCAGGATCTGGGCACAGAGAATAGGGGTCACCTCAGAGTGCACAGTCTCTCCAGAGCTATGAAGGGCTCAACTTATGAAGGATGCTCAAGTTGGGGGACAATCTGCACACCCTCATGCTGGGAGACAGTCTGCAGGGCCTTATGCTGGGAGATGCTTTACCACAGCCTTATGCTGGAGGATGCTCCATAAAACCTTCACCTGGAGCATGCTTGGCACAACCTCAAGCTGGATGACATTCCACAGAGCCTCATCTGGGGATAGTCTGCACTATCCCAGGCTGGGGAGTGGGCCACACAAGTTTGTGAGGGGTGAGCAAGAGACAATGAGACAGAAAACAGCCTGGTTCCCTTTCTTCTGTAACAGTGGCAGGGCATGTTGGTTTGGCCAACAGCATATTCTGCTGTTATCTCTGAGGTCACTTTTCTGTTACTCTCTGGACTGCCTTGAAAGCAGTTGCCTCTTCACCTGTACCATGCCAGATGCTGCTACTACAGCAGCAGAGAGGCTTTCTTAACGTGGCTGAGATCAGAAAAGGATCCTGGCCCATTATTAATATGCCCAGGCCTTACAGAGCTGTAATCTATACAACCAGTCCTGATATTTCCCCACTTCCGGCCTCATCATGCCATGGAGACATGACAGCTGTCAAACAGCTGCCTCTATGATAGCCATGACTGTTCTGGATACCCCATACCCAATCTGAGCAATGTCTACCTGATGTCAATGGGCTTGAATTTGAGCCAAGCAGTAGAATTGAATTTTGCCCAATCTTAGGCTGAGACTCAGACCAATTGCAGGACTGAATTGGGACCCACTACAGGCCTGCAGCTTCTGCACATGCAGTTCCTTTTTCATAGTCAGATTGGGCTAAGAGGGCTCCCAGAAGTGTACTGATCCCTGTACTGCAGCCAAGTCCTATTCAAACACAGCATCACTCCAGTAACCCTGCACATGTCTATTTGTGATTTGCTTCTCAGGAAGTGTGGGTATAGAAAACACTATAAATCTACTCAGGATTCTTACCCTGAGCAATGTGGACAGAGTAAATGCTTTACAAAAGAGATGTAAATGCTGAGAACTGTTTGCTCTGCAGAACTCAAAGACCAGTATCAGGTGGAGATCAGCAGCAGAGACCAACAACTGGCAGTGTTGACCAATGCATCCTATAGTAGCTGACAGCAATAGAGAGCAGCAGTATTGTTCTGTGGCATGTGGTAGTACCTACTGTCAGCAATGGAACTCTAGGCCTCATGCAAGCTAGGGTACACATCTGTGACACTCAGGATGTGGGCCTTTGCACTCAAAGCCCATGGCTGCTAGTAGAGTTGCACTTTGTTGGCTGTGATTTCTTTCTGAGTGAAGCAAAAGAACTTTCAACTGATTGCCAACATGTGGAACTCCTAAGTGGAGAATTCTAGAAGCTCAAAAAGATAAATCTAGTTCAGATGTGGGACTGTGGCATGTGGCAGCACAGAGTGGTAGTGGGCTTGAGGGAGACCCAAGGATCCCATTCCTGCACTGAAGACAAGGAGGTGACAGACATCTCTGGGTAGCCAGGTCCTTAGCCAAATGTAAGATGGAGATCACACATGGACTCACTCTAAAGTGGCACCAAAATAAAAGTTTATTACAAGAAAGAAATAGTTGGCTGCTCCACAGACACAGATGTCAAGTTAAGAAGCAAAGCATGCTCATCCATGGGCAGAATGGCTCAGGGGACAGCAGAGAAGCACAGAGAAAGAGCCCCAGAAGGGCAGCAGTGCTAGACAGCTCCATCACAGGAGGCATTTTACTTTTATAGGTTATATAAGAAATTATATTAATTAATCATTTTTTTTTCTTCAGGAAGGGTTGGGGCCTCTGGATTGAGTGGAGTCTACTGCACAGGCATGACTGTAGAAGTTTATCATCAGATATTGAGCAGATCTGTTACAATCTTTGTTTGCTCTGGTCTCATCCAGTTTACCAGTATACCCCACTTTCTTAACTTTAATAAAGAAGTGAATCACTAGCTTAACTAACAGCCTGATTTACCTTCCTCTCTTATTTGTAAAAAGTGCAGCTTCCTGTTTATTCTCTTTTAGATGACTTGAAATTCTTTTCAAAACTGTTGCAGGAGTAATCAGAAAACAAAGGTGATGGGCGAGAGTTTCATTATCTTTTTAAAAAAGAGCAAAAACATTTTGGAGGGTGTGTGTGTGTGTGTTTCTTACTGGAGATGGGAGTCTGGGCCTCATGCACGGGAAGCAAGTGCTCCACTATGGAGCTATGCCTCTTGTGCTTTTCAAAGTCCAAGTGGCTTCAAGCTTGGTAGCTCCCTGCTTTAGCTTTCTGAGTAGCTGAAATTATAGACATGCACTGCTATGTCTGACTTGGAATATTATGAAGGTCAGTGAAATAAAATGACACCCAGGCAGTGTCTCTCATGGTGTTTTAACCAGCACAAAGTCCCTGTCACACTTTTTTTTAAAAAAAATTTATTCTACAGAGAATAAAACAAAAGAGGACAGAACAACACAGATCAGAACAGAACAATACAAGCAATACAGCACTTCACAAGACAATTGGATATCAACAGTAGCTACCATAATATCTCTTTCTTTGAAATAGTTGAGCATAGCTTCATAAACAATATCAAACATAACAAAATATAATAAAAGCATTCAAGAGAATGAAACTATTACAAGGCATTCTGAACAAATAACAGAAAATGAGCAATGGGTAATATAATATTTCATTTACAATAAAATTTTTTTATATTATTACACATATTAAAATCCAGTAAGACACCAATATGATAGAACCAATGGTAATAGAAGAACAAAAGCATGGTAGGACTTCAAAGCAAGATGATATTAAATCAGCAATGACTGCCATAATGTCTTGTTTTCTTCAAAGTAGCTGTTCCTACCATCACATATAATAAGATCAAATAAAACAGAATAAAACCATTCCAACCAATGAATGAAAACATTACAAGTCTTCAAAGCAATATAATGGGGATCCATGATTACCATAGAATCTTATGTACTCTTACCTTTTCTTTAGGGCAACTATGTGGTATTTATACATGTGAGTTTGATTTATTTTGCTTATGAGTATGGTCTCAAGTTGCATCCATTTATTTATAAATATCTCAATGTGATCATGTTTATAGCTGAGTAGTACTCCATTATATAAAAATGCCACAATTTTTTTATTCATTCTTTAGTTTATGGGCACTTAGGTTGTTTCCAAGATCTGGCTATTACAAATTGTGCTGCTATAAACATGGGTGCACATATATCACTGTAGTATAATGTTTTCAGTTCTTCTGGGAATATGCTGAAGAATGGAATAGCTGGGTCAAATGGGACTTCCAATCCCAGCTTTTTGAGGAATCTCCAGACTGACCTCCACAGTGGTTGCACCAGTCTATACTCACACTAACAGTGCAGAAGAGTTCCTTTTTCACCACAGCCTCTCCAGCATTTGTTGTTGATAGTTTTGTTGATCTTGGCCATTCTTTCCAGAGTGAGATGGAATCTGAGTGTGGTTTTAATTTGCATTTCTCTAATGACCAATGATGATGAACATTTTTTCTTGTATTTATTTGCATTCATATTTCTTCATCTGAGAACTGTGTGTTCATCTTGGATGCCCATTTTTGGAGTGGGTCTTTGAATTTCGGGGGTCTGATTTTTTTTAATTCTTAGACAGAAGTCATTTGTCTGAGAGACAGTTTGCTAAGATTTTTTTCCCAGTTTGTGGGTATTCTTTTCACTCTGCTGGAGATTTCTTTTGACATGCAGAAACTCTTTAATAAGATGTAATCTGTTATTGATTCTGGGAAGTATTTCCCGTGCAGTTTGGTTCTTGTTCATGAATTCTCTATCTACCCTTATGTCTTCAAGACTTTTACCTAATTTGTCTTGCAACAGATTTAGTGTTTCTGTTTTAATATTTAGATCTTTGATCCATTTGGATTTTAGTTTAGTACATGGTGATAGGCATGGGTCTAGTTTTAGTTTTCGGCATATGGAAATTTACCAAACATTCTTATGTTTGAGAAATTTTCAGCTATTACTTTTGTAAATAGCCTGTTGATATCATTTGTGTTGTCCTCTTATTTTTCATTTATTCCTATTGCTCTTATGTTGTTTTTCTTTGCATCATCTTGCAGTTGTTGGATTGTTATTTCCTGATTCCTTGTTATTTTTAAAAGATCTTTCCTTTCCTGTTTACTAGCTACAATCTTATCTTCAAATTCTGAAATTCTATCTTCACTTTCGTTGAAGCAGTTTTGGTAACTTACAACAGAATTTTTGATTTCTTGTATATCTCTTTGAATCTGCTTCATGTGTTGTTTGTTTCTTATACTGTTCGTTCAGGAGTTCTGTTTGCTTTGTTCCTCTAATTTTTTAGTTGTGTCTTCTTTAGATGCATTCACTATTTCTCTCACTACTTTCATCATTTCTTCTTTTACCTGGGAGATTATTACTAATTTGAGTTCCTTTGTAGCTTCCCATACTTGCTTCTTTATTTCAGTTGATATCATTTCAGGTATTTCAGGTGTATGACTAGTATTTTCTTCTATGTATGTGGCTTTGTAGGGATGGGCTGGAGATTTGAGATTGCATTTTGGTCTTTCGTTTTGTCATTTTCTTATATTTCCGTGTTTCAAGTGATGTTCCAAAACTTTCCCTGAGCATGTTGGAAATCACCTTCTGTGCCCTCAGCTCCTGGGACTCATGGGTCTTGGCTCCCTTGGTTGAATGAAGGTCACTGGGCATAGTCCACTCAAGCCTGTGAAGCCTTTCAAGGCTAGTCCAGTGTCCTATGGGGCTGGGTGGGCACCCCAGCACCAGGAGTGATGCCCCAAACCCTCCTGAGCTAGCTGGAACTTCAGTTTTGCTTGCTGCCGCACAAGCTGGAACTCTCTCACAGCCGCACAGGCCTAAGTCCCCTCTGGGAGCCTGCTTGTTCCTCTGGTTGAATAAAGGTCACTGGGCGTGGTCCACTCAAGCCTGCGAAACCTCTCCAGGCTAATCAGTGTCCTAGTGGGCTGAGCAGGCACTCCAGCACCAGGAGTGATGTCCCAAACTCCCCTGGGCTAACGCCAGTGAGCTGGAACTTCCCTTACCCTTGCTGCCACGAGAGCTGGATCTCTGCTAGCAGAAGAACAGGTCTACCTGCCCTCAGAGCCAGCTTGTTCCCCTGGTTGAATAAAGGTTACTGGGCGTGGTCCACGGTCCCTGTCTCTCTTGAGCACCCAAGGAAAAAGTAGGCCCTCTAGGCATGTAGACCATGGTGCCCTCCACCCCTCTGAACAACAGAAAACATCTTGGATCAAACAGTGCTGGATAGTTGTCCATCCACCTTCACATACTGGAGAAAACCATCAACATGAATAATTTAACTAGAGATAGAAATTCCTTTTATAATTAATGTCACTATTGTTGCTTATGCCCATCAGGCACTATTTAATGTCCTTTGTATCACTTGGGATAAAGGAATCATGCATCTTATTTTTATTTAAATAAAACATGTCTATAAGAGACTTTGAAACCTAATCCATCTCTCGGAATTTTATTTTTTATTTTTTTATTTTGAAGGTAGTAAATAAAATACAAGACAGAACAAAGCCAATCAAGACAATGCAGTGAAATTGGTACAGAACTTCAGAGCAGGATACCAGGATAACAGTAATAGGTACTACAGTATATCTTGTTATCTTCACAATAGTTGTCCATTCAATCAGGTATAGCAAAATCAAACCAAAAAAAGAACATTATAAAACCTACCATAACAGAATACTGAATAGAGCAAAAATGATTAATCAGAACAAAAGCAAAGCAGTGAAAACAATATTTGCCTTCAAAGAGAAGATAAAAGGAAATCCCCCATATTTGCTATATTGCGTATGGTCATCCTCCTAAGACACGCTCAGACCTCTGGCCCCAGGTCAGCATAATCAACCCAACAATACACGCATTTAGTTGCTTTATGTGCCTTAGCTGCTTTCAACTCTGGCTGTTCTCTACAGCATCCAGTTGTTAATGGTGTGTGTGCTGGGGAATGGATGGAATGTTTGTTTATCAGCCTGCGATGGTAGGCTCATGGAAGACAATGACTTGTTCTCTCCAAGGAGCACCTACTGCTTGCTCACACCACCACCAATTACCAGGAAGGAGGGCTTGTTGTTTCTTGCTCAGCCCCCCAAGTTCCAACATGGCTGTATCTCAGGAGACGCTGACTTGTTCTCAAAATTTTCCACTATAACACTCTCCAAAATTTCTCAGTAATTTTCTGGACAGTTTCAAATGATCTATTAAATCTTTACCTGTCCTAAATTGGCATTGCCCACTTTGATACTGGAGAAATTTTACATATGTTTTGAAATTTGCACAGAACCAGTGTTGTTTTATCAACAAGGAAGCTATTTTTAGTGTGCACTTGCATTTTCAAAAGATTAGGCCTCTTTTTGGTTGGAAAACAGTTAAGCTTCATCTTCATCTGACAGAAAAGCAGAGTATCATATATGGCAAACAAATGAGTGAAGTTCCTTGAAAAATACTGATTGAACTATGGGTCTGAGAAGGCTGTAGAATGAAAAGGCTCAGTTGCATGGATGTTACTACAGTAATATCACAGTATTTTCACATTCATAGGCATTTTCTCACAGAATAACTTTTAATGTTTTTTTAAAGTGAAAGTCAGCTCTCAGAAGAGCCATAAGAATTAGAGTGCCAGCATCATATGACCTGTGAATCAATTTAATTCATGTAATTATAATTCCTAACTAGTATAGGAAATCAACATTTTTTTTTATTTAAAGAGAAAAAAACAGGAAAAAGGTAGAAATATTACAGAATTTCAAGAAAAGAAGATAAACAGTAAGAAATCACTAGTTGATAAATTACATATTGTTCTTCTAGAAACAGTTATTCAAGTTACAGAATTAAAGCACACAAAGTGGACACTCAAGCATTGAGAGTGCAAACAGATCTGTTCAACAATCCAACAAGAACCTAGAAATATGGTCATCAATCCCACACATCTAAACATACATGCAGCTATATCTTTTATAGTGCTTCCTATTTCCTCTTTTTTTTACAATAGCAATTATACATTTTAAAAATTTTATTTAAAAAGAAGAAAAAAAGCAAAACAGAAAAAAGGGTAGCAACAATACAGAATTCTAAAAGAAAGAAAAAGGAAAATGAGAAAAAGCCCCACTAAGAAATCAATAATTTATGAATTACAAACTGTCATCCTGGATGTAGTTGTTCAAGTTACAAAGTTAAAGGGTATATAGTAAATATTCAAACAGTCAGACTACAAACAGTTTTGCTCAAAGATTCAACAAAGATTCAGCAATATGGTCATCTATTTTACACACTCAAACATACATGCAGTTATATCCCTTAGAGCACTTTCTTTTCCTCTCTTTTTTAGAATAGCAATTACACATTTTGGTTTTATTACACTTGTAGTTCTTATTTACTTTTTACACTAGAGACACAATATGATATTTATAACTATGATTCTTATTTATTTCACTAATGAGGATAGTCTCAAGTTGTCTCCATTTGCCTATGAAGGCCTCAAGGTCATCCTTTTTTATAGCTGAGTAATATTCCATTGTATAAAAATGCCACATCTTTTTCATCCACTCTGCAGTTGATGGGCATTTTGTTGTTCCCAGGATTTAGCTATCACAAATTGTGCAGCCATAAACATGGGTGAACATATATCACTGTGATATGAACTTTTCAATTCTTCAGGGAAAATACCCAAGAGGGGAATAGCTGGACTGAATGGGGCTTCCAATCCTAGTCTTCTGAGAATTCTCCGTATGGATTTCCATAATGGTTGCACCAGTCTACATTCCCACCAAGAGTGGAGCAGTGTTCCTTTTTCCCTGCAGCCTCGCCAACATTTGTTATCAGTTGATTTCTTGATGGCAACTATTCTTTCTGGATTAAGGTGGAATCTCGATGCTGTTTTAATTTGCATTTCTCAAATGACAAGTGATGGTGAACATTTCTTCATGTATTTATTTGCAATTTGTGTATCTTTCTTTGCGAACTGTGTGTTCATCTCAGATGCCCATTTTTGGAGAGGGTCTTTGAATTTGGGGGGCTTGATGTTTTTCAATTCTTTGTATGTTCTGGATATAAGTCCTTTGTCTGAGGGGTTGCTGGTTAAAATTCTTTCCCACTGGTGATTTCCTTTAAAGTGCAGAAACTTTTCAATAATGTGAGATCCCATTTGTTGATTCTTTCAAGTGTTTCCCATGCAGTTTGTGTTTTGTTCATGAATTCTCTGCCTACTCCTATGTCTCCAAGACTAACATTTATTTATTTTATTTTTTCTGCATCCAGAATGGAACTCACAACCTCATGTTTACAGAGTGGGACCTTAGCCAACTAAGCTAAACCCCAGAGCGAACATTTATGATGATCAAATGAAATAATTTGATATTTTCTCATTTTTTTGATGTAGGCTCTTGCAATGTAGTGCAGGCTGGCCTTGAACTTGCTTATGTAGCTCATGGTGATCTTCCTGACTCAGCCTTCCAAGTGCTGGGATTATAGGCATGTACCACCACACCTGGCCCAAATTAAATAATTTGAAAGATTCTAGAAGGTTCTTTCAATTTCTCCATTTGTTAGTATTCCTAAAATCCCACTGCATTATTTACTTTCCTATTGTTGGGACCAAATAACTGATACAATTTGAAAGGAGGAGAGGTGTATTTTGGCTCACAGTTTCTGAGAATTCAGTCCATGATCACTAGCTCCAAGGCAGAAACACATGGTGAAATGGTGTGGTGGAGTAAAGCTGCTCAATGGTAGCCAGGAAACGGTGAAGGAAGGTGCCAGAGGCAAGAATACTCCTTCCAGGTTACACTCCCTAGTAATCTACCCACTGCAAAGAAGTCCTATTCCCTAACAGCACATTTGACTATGAGCTCATCAATTGATTAATCTACTGACCAGTATGATGCCCCCCACCCACCATGACTCAGTCACATTCCAAAAGCTCCACTTCTGAATATATGAGATTTTTGGGGTAATATTTCAAGATTAAATCACAAGTGGGGTGTTTTGGTTTAGATTTAAAATCCTTTCCCCACCACCAACTCATGTGCTAAAGACTGGTTACTAGTTAATGAGCCTCTCCTTTTCTCCTCTAACCCTTCTCTCTTTCCCTCCCTGTCTGCTCCTCCTTCCAGCTGCCATGAGGTGAGCAGTTTTTCTCCATCATGCCCATCTGCCATGATGTGTCTGCCTTGGAGGCACCCAACCATGGATCAAAACCTGTGACACTATGAGCCAAATTACATAGTCCTCTTCTAAGTTGTTTCTCTCAGATATTTGGTCGCAGCAACAAAATCTTTACACATTTATCATTCAAATTAATTTGTTTTGAACTCTTTTCATTCTTTAAACACTCTACCAATTGTTTTAATTTCTTTTGAACTCAGTGGAAGATAGAGACTTCTAGGTTCCTAGAAAATCCTAACACTTAGGGTACTGGCCAGGAACTGTGTGGTAACACAGAATGGGTGATGGTAAGCAAATGGACTCAAAAGACCTTGTGGAAACTGGAGCATGGACTCTTAGTACATGGGCAGTTTTTTGTCCCCACATTCCCTCCCTCTGAACATTTAAGATACTGCACATCTAAGAGGACTGTCTGATGAATTTTCACAGACATCAGCAACAGCAAGATCAAGAAATTTGCCAGATGCTCCTCCGAATTTCTCCCTCACCCTCCACTGGAGTAACTGCTATGGGGTTTCTGGCTTCATGGGTTTGATAGGAAAAGTTATCATCCTCAGTACTCTTTAGTTCTACTAGGCTGGTGGGTTTCTAGTTCTGAATTGGGGCTAGGGGCTAAGGTTTGGGATCTATGTTGTTTTCACTTGTAGGTGGCTGCCTCTTGTGGTTGCTCTTTCCAAGGTGAGTGAATATTTCTACAGGCAGAGACTTAAGCAGAGTATGGCCCAGGATGGCAGAGTATATGTTGAAGTAGTTTGTGTAATGGCAGAAGCCTGACCACATCAGTCTCAGCAGACTCATCACAGCTGAAGGGAATAGGTGTAATAGAACCAGATACAATTTGGTGAAAAGAGATTCTTTGTAATCTTTTTTTTTTCTCTTTCTCTTCCTTGCTTTTCCCTCCCACTCCCTTTTTACCATTCCCATTTTAGCATTTTTTTCCTATTTCCCAAAATCTGTTATACATTTTTGGTCCTTATTTAACTTTTTGGTTTCTCACAACAGAGAAACAATGTAATATTTAAACATTTATCTGGTTTATTTAAGAGTAGTTTCGAGGTGCATATATTTATTAAAAATGTCTCAATTTTATCCTTCTTTATGGCAGATTAGTACTCCATTATATAAAAAAAACCTGACATCTTTATTCATTAGTTGAGGGGCATTTGGCTGTTTCCAAGACTTAACTATTATAATGCTTGCTTTGGCAGCACATATACAAGATTCAGCAGTTATAAACTGGGTTACTATAAACAAGGGTGTGCATGTATTGCTGTGGTGTGATGTTCTTAACTCTTTTGGAAAGATACCAAGGGGAATAGATGTGTCAAATGGAACCGCTAGTTTTAATTTTTTGAGAAATGTCCACAGTGATTTCCACAGTGCTTGCACTAGTCTATACTCCACCAACAGTAGAGAAAGGTTTCTTTTTCCCTACAGCCCTCCCAACATTTGTTATTGGTTGATTTCTTCATAATATCCATTCTTTGTGGAATGAGATGGAATCTCTGCATTAATTTGCATCTCTCAAATGACTAACAATGTTGAATATTTTCCATAAATTTATTTGCCATTTTTACTTCTTCATCTAGGAAGTATCTATTCATTTCACATTTTGGATAGTGTCTTTAAATTGGGGGGGGATCTGACCTTTTTTTTTAGTTCTTTAAATATTCTAGTATTAACCCTTTGTCTGAAGAACAGCTGGCAAATTTTTTCCCATTCTGTGGGTTGCCTTTTCACTCTGTTGGTGGTTTCTTTTGCTGTGCAAAAGCTTTTTAATGAAATCCCAGTGGTTGATACTTTGTGATACTGCCTGCTGGAATGGGGTTTTGTTCATAAAGTCTTTGCCTACAATGTAGGTACATTTTCAAGAGTTCTATCTTCCAGCAGATTTAGTGTTTTTTTAATATTTAGATCTTCCATTCATTTTGATTTTAGTGTAGTACATGGTGAGAGATATGGTCTAGTTTTAACCTTTAGTATGTGGAAAGCCAATTTTTCAAACACTATTTATTAAAGAGCTTTCTTCAAGTGAAGGTGCTTTGTCAAAGAAAATGAATCTGTTTGTTGTTTCTGCATTTTCTAATCTGTCCAACTATCCTCAAGTCTATTTTTTTTTTTGCCAGCACTCAAGGTAGCTTTATAGTATAATTTTAAGTCAAAGATTGTGATGCTCTCTGCCTTGCCTTTGTTGCCCAGCAAAGCTTTGCTATTTTAAGTTCTTTCTGATTCCAAATGAATTTTAGGACCACTTTCTTTGAGTTATAGTATTGACATTGCATAAAATCTGTATAACAATTTCGGAAGTATGGTCATCCTCACTACATTGATTCTTCCTACCCAACAACAAGGGATATCTTTTCATTTTTGATATCATCTTTGGTCTCCTTTTCCAGAGTACTGTAGTTTTCAATGCAGAGGTCTTTTACTTCCTTCATTAGATTGACTTTGTATTCAGCTACAAGACTGAATTTGATTATTAAATCTTGAAGTCTTTTGGTGGAGTTTTTGGGGTCTTTTATGTAGAGTACCATGTCATATGTAAATAGTGATAATTTAACTTCTTTTCTTACCCTATTCCTTTTCTTTCTCTAACTGCTTTGGTTGTTTTCAGAACTATATTGAGTAAGAGTGGTGACAGTGGAAATCCTTGTTTTGATCCTGATTTTAGAGTGAAAGTTTCAGTTTTTGACCATTTAATATGATGTTGGCTGTTGAATTGTCATAGATGGCTTTTATCAGATTGAGTTAAGGACCATCTATTCCAATTTTCTGTAGGGTTTTTTTTTTTTAATCACGAATGGATGTTGGACTTTGTCAAACGCCTTTTCTGATTCTGCAGCAATGACCCTTCTGTTAATATGGAGTATTATATTTATTGATTTTAATATGCTGAACAATCCTTCTATCACTGGGTCATGATGAATAATCTTCTTGATAATTTGCTACATTCCGTTTGGCAGTTATTGAGGATTTTTGCATCTGTTGTTTAGGGAGATAGGCTTATAGTTCTCTTTTTTGGATGGATGCTGTTTGGTTTTGGTATCATAGTAATGCTTGCTTCCAGGAATGAGTTTGGGAATATTTTCTTAGTTTCAATTGTGTTAATTTCTGCTCTGGTATTTACAAATTTTTTCCCTTGAAAAAGCTTTGGATTCAATTTTCTCCACACCCTCCAATAAAATGCCAAATGGAAGGGAAGGTTAGCAGCTGTTCTTGGCTTATACCAAGAAAAAGGCTTTCAACATTTCACCATTCTGTTGCTTGCTAATGGGCTGTTTTGTTAAGTGTCCTTTATCAAAGTAAGAATGCTTCTTTCTACTCAGTGTTCTAAGAGATTTTTCGTGTTTGCAATCTTAAAGATGCAAAATTGATATTCTCTAAACTTATAGGAATGGCTATAATTTTCCTTTAATGTTTATGCTATGAATTACGTTAATTATCTAATGTTATAACAAACCTGACTCCTGGAACAAACCAACCTGTACATATGGTGCTATCCTTGATATATTCCAGGGTTGTTAAGTATTTTGTTCTGGATTATTGAATGTCTGTTCATGATTGAAATCAGGCTTTTTGCAAATGTACTTACCAGACTTTGAAATGAAAGTCACACAGCTTATGAGTTTGAGAAAGCATTAGTTTCTATGCCACTGTAACAAATCACCACACATTCAGTGGTTAAGAGCAAGGTTAAAGTCTGTGCTCTCAATGGACCAAAACTAAGGTGTCTGTTGGGGTGCACTGCTGTGGGCTTTAGAGCCAACTCTTCCCTCCTCTTTCAGCTTCTACATTCTTGGTTCAGGGTCCCACTTGCCCTCAAAGCCAACTGCTCACATTCTGTTCCCTATGTTCACAGCAGGCAATACTCTGCTCCCAAGGACTCAAGTGACTGCTCTGAGCTGATCTTTAACCTCCACCAAATCTGGAATGTCCCTTTTGCCTTGTGAAGTAATGAATTTACTCCCTCAGCAATGAGGGTGTGAATGTCCTTGAGGGAACCATAACTCACTGACCGGGCTGTTTGTGACAGACTGGCTTTGCTCTTTCAACACCACATAGGATTCTTGAATAAACTTGCAGCCTAATCTTTATGAAGACTTTAAGTAAGGCTTATCTTTTTATTATAAGCTTTTCTATTAATTCTGATATCAGTAAGTTAATTTTTTTCCATTGCAAAGAATGAAAGCATTACAGAACTTCAAAACCAAATAACAGAAAATGAACAATGGCTACTATAATATCTCATTTTCCTCAAAAAATTGTTTATACCATCACACATAATAAACTCAAATAAAACACAACAGGATAGAAACAATCAAAACAGAACAACAAAAGCATTGGTAGGACATCAATGGCTGCCATAATGTCTTGTTTTCTTCAAAATAGCTGTTCATAGCATCACACAGAATAAATCAAACAAAACAGAATAAAACCAATCAAATCAATGAATGAAAGCATTATAAGACTTCAAAGCAACATAATAGGAAACCATGATTACCATAAAATATATCCCATTATATTCAAAATAGCTGCCCCTACAGCAAAAAATCTAACAAGACAGAACAAACCTAACAAAATTGTGTAAATAACGCAAGAGTTCAATATAAGACAATAAGAAATTGACAGTAGTTTCCACCTTTCCCTCCCAGGTGTTTCTCCCCCTTTGCTCTTACATTAACTATTTTTCTTTTGAATCCCATTAACTCCTTCTGGTTCACCCGTATGAGCTTGAACTGTTTTGGCCATGAACATGATCTTCAGTTGCGACCATTTACCTATTGGAGCCTTGAGATTATTCTACTTTATACTGGGTAGCTTTCCACTGCATGAAAATACCATATCTTTCTTATCCATTCTGCGGTTGATGGGCAAGTTACTCTTGCTTTTATTTTTGTCTCCTGTCACATGGAACAATTGTTTTCTCTCTTTGATTTTCAGTCTATGAATTTCCTTTCTATTTAAATGTGTTTCTTTTGGTTTTTTAAATTTTATTTAAAGATAAAAAAAGCAAAACAGAAAAAAGGGTAGAAATAATACAAAATTTTAAAAAAAGAAATCACTAGTTGATAAATTACATATTGTCCTCTTAGAAATAGCTGTTCAACTTACAAAATTAAAGCATACAAAGTGGACACTCAAATGATAGTGCAAATAGTTCTGTTCAATGATCCAACAAAAACTTAATAATTTGGTTATCAATCCTACACACTTAAACATACATGCAATTATATCCTTCAGAGCACTTTTTCCTCTTTTTTACAACAGCAATTATACATTTTGGGTTTTATCACTCCTACAGTTCTTATTACTTTTTACACTAGAGACACAATGTGCTATTTATAAATATGATTATTTATTTTACTTATGAAGATAGTCTCAAGTTGTCTCCATAACTATGAAGGCCTCAAGTTCATCCTTTTTTATAGCTGAGTAATATACCATTGTATAAAAATACAACATCTTTTTCATCCTCTCTGCAGTTGATGGGCATTTTGGTTGTTTCCAAGATTTAGCCATTACAAGTTGTGCAGCTATGAACATGGGTGCACATATATCACTGTGATATGATCTTTTCAATTTTTCTGGGAAAATACTCAGGAAGAGAATAGCTGGGTTGAATGGAACCTTCAATCAGAGTCTTCTGAGAAATCATATTGATTTCCAGTGGCTGCACCAGTCTACATTCCCACCAACAGTGGAGCAGTGTTCCTTTTTCCCTTCAGCCTCGCCAACATTTGTTATCAGTTGATTTCTTGATGGCAGCTATTCTTTCCAGAGTAAGAAGAAATCTCTATGCTGTTTTAATTTGCATCTCTCTAATGATCAGTGATGGTGAACATTTCTTCATGTATTTATTTGCCATTTGTATATCTTTCTCTGAGCACTGTGTGTTCATCTCAGATGTCCATTTTTGGAGAGGGTCTTTGAATTTGGGGAGCTTGATGTTTTTCAATTCTTTATATGTTCTGGATATAAGTCCTTTGTCTGAGGGGTTGCTGGCTAAAATTCTTTCCCATTCTGTGGGTTTTCTTTTCACTCTGTTGATTTCCTTTGAAGTGCAGAAACTTTTCAATAATATGAGATCCCAGTTGTTGATTCTTTGAAGTGTTTCCCATGCAGTTTGCATTTTGTTCATAAATTCTCTGTCTACCCATGTCTCCAAGACTTCTACCTATCTTGTCTTCCAGTAGATTTAGTGTTTCTGTTTTAATGTTTAGGTCTTTGATCCATTTAGACTTTAGTTTTGTGCATGGTGATAGGCATGGATCTAGTTTCAGTCTGCAGCATGTGGAGAGCCATTTTTTCCAACACCATTTATTAAAAAGGCTATCCTTCTTCCAGTGAACATGTTTAGCCCCTTTGTCAAATATCAGGTGGGTGAGTGTCTTTGTAGTTGTGTTTGCATCTTCTAATCTGTCCCATTGATCCTCAGGTCTATTTCTTTGCCAGTACCATGCTGATTTTGGCTTTGTAGTATAGATTCAAGTCAAGAATTGAGATGCTTCCTGCCTTGTCTTTGTTTCTCAGAATTGCCTTTGCTATTCTAGGTTTCTTCTGTTTCTAAATGAATTTTAGGAGTGTTTTCTCTAGATCTGTGAGGTATGTTAATGATATTTTGATTGGAATTGCATTAAATCTGTATAACAGTTTTGTGAGTATGGCCATTTTCACAATGTTGGTTCTTCCTAGTCAAAAGCAAGGAATATCCTTCCATTTTCCATATCTTCTTCAATCTCCTTTTTTAGTATAGCATAATTTTCAGCACATAGGTCTTTTACATTCTCAGGTTGATTCCTAAATATTTCATTTTTTTAGATGCTATTGTGAAAGGCAATATTTTCATAATTTCTCCCTTGGTGAGTTTTTTGTGTACAGGAATGCTATTGATATTTGAGCATTGACTTTGTATCCAGCTACACTACTGAATTTGTTTATTATTACCACTAGTAGTCTTTTAATAGTTTTTTGGGTCTTTTATAGAGTATCATGTCATCTGCAAATAGTGATAATTTAACTTGTTCCTTTCCTATCTTTAGTTCTTTTATTTCTCTCTCTTGTCTAATTACCCTGGCTAGTATTTCCAGGACTATATTGAAAAGGAGTGGTAATAGTGGACATCCTTGACTTGTTCCTGATTTTAAAGTGAAAGCTTTCAGTTTTTGTCCATTTAATATAATGTTGGCTCTTGGTTTGTCATAGAAGGCCTTTATGAGACTGAGGTACACAGTGTGTATTTTTGAAGCGTTTTTATCATGAACATGTGTTGGACTTTATCAAAAGCTTTTTCTGCATCGATTGAGATGATCATGTGATTTTTATTTTTGGCTCTATTGATGTGGTGTATTACATTTATTGATTTACATGTTAAACCATCTTTGCATTCCTGGAATGAATCAAACTTGGTCATGATGTACAACCTTCTTGATGATTTGCTGCATTCTATTTGCCAGTATTTTATTGAGAATCTTTGCATCAACGTTCATTAGTGAGATTGGCCTATAGTTCTCCTTTCTGGTTGGGTCTTTCTCTGGTTTTGGGGTGAGAGTAATACTTGCCTCCAGGAATGATTTAGGGAGGATTGCTTTCTTCTCAATTTCATTAAAGAGTTTAAGGAGTATTGGCATCAAATCTTCTCTACATTTCTTGTAGAATTCAGCTGTGAATCCATCAGGACTTGGGCTTTTCTTTGTAAGTTTTTAATTACATTTTCAATTTCAATAGCTGTTATTGGGTTATTCAAAACTGCTATATCTTCTTGGTTGAGCTTTGGTAGTTCATGTTTCTAGAAATCTGTCCATTTCCTCTGTGTTTCCCACTCTATGTGAGTAGAGATTTTCAAAGTAGGTATTTATGATCTTTTGAATTTCCATGGGATCTGTGGTAATTTCCCCCTTTTCATTCTTATTGCATGAATTTGGGTTTCTTTCTTTCTTTTTCTTGATAAGGTTAGCTATAGGTTTGTCAATTTTGTTTATTCTCTCAAAAAACCAGCTTTCCGATTCATTCATTCTTTGCATTTTTTAAAAGTTTCAATTGCATTGATTTCTTCTCTAATCTTGTAATTTCCTCTCTTCTATGAGCTTTGGGTTTAACTTGCTCTTCTTTTTGTAGAAGCTTGAGATAAAGCATCAGGTTATTTGTGCTCATTCTGTTTTCTTGATATGACAATTTATTGCTATATATTTCCCTTTTAAGACTGCTTTCATTGCATCTCACAGATTATGGTGTGTTGTTTCCTCATTTTCATTGAATTATAGATATTGCTTTATTTTTCTTTATCTATAGCCCACAGGGTTGTTCAGAAGGCTGTTATTTAATTTCCATGTATTTATGTAGATTTTACAATTTCTTTTGCCATTAATTTCCAATTTCAGTGTGCTATGGTCACATATTATGCATAGGATGATTTCAATTCCTTTGCATTTACTTAAGAAGGTTTTATGGGATAATGTATTGTCTATTTTAGAGAATGTCCCATGTGCAGCTGAGAAGAATGTATATTCTGATGTGGTTGGGTGGAACACTCTGTAAACATCTACTAATTCCAATTGCTCACAGGTATGATTCAGTTCTATTATTTCTTTGCTTTTTGTCTAGTTGATCTATCTCTGTGTGACAATGGGGTATTAAGGCGCCCTGTCATAACTGTGTTCTTGTGTATTTGGTTTTTCATGTTCATTAGTATCTGTCTTATATAGTTGGGTGCTCCTGTATTTGGTGCATATATATTTATAATTGTTAGTTCTTCCTCTTCAATTTTTCCACTAATAAGTATGTAGTTACCTTCTTTATCTCTTTTAATCATTTTAGTTTTGAAGTTCACATTGTCTGCAAAGAGAATAGTTACCCCTGCTTTTTTCTGGGTTCCTGCTGCATGGAATACTGTTTTCCATCCTTTGACTTTGTTTCCTTTTGGGTCAGATGTTTCTTGTATACAGCATATTGTGGGATCATGTTTCTTGATTCATTCTGTCAACCTATTTATTTTGATAGGTGGATTGAGACTATTTACATTTATGGATATAAGTGACATGTACTGACTTGACTTTGCTATGTTATGATCCAGTTGTTTGCTTTCTGCTTTCCCTCCTTGTTTAATTGTTGTCCTACCTGGTGGTTTCTTTCTATTGTTGTTCTGGAGACTGTGGTCATTTTTATCTCTATCTATTATGTCTTTCAATACTCTTTCTAGGGTTAGTTTGGTGGACATGAATTTCTTCAGTTGTTCTTTGTCATGAAGGTATCTTGTTTCTCCATTAAATTTGAATGAAAGTTTTGCTGGGTACATCAGTCTGGGTTGAAAGTTGTTTTGTTTCAGGGCTTGAAATACCTTACTCCAAGCTCATCTTGACTTGAGGGTTTGTGCTGAAAAGCCTGCCATGATTCTAATGGGCTTTCCTTGATAGGCGAGTTATGTCTTCTCTTTAACAGTGTTTAATATTCTATTTTTATGCTGCACATCTAGGATCTTAATTATTACACATCTGGGTATAGACTTATGTTGGTTGTGATTGTTTGGCATTCTATATGCCTCAATTATCTGCATATCAGATTTTTCTGCATGTTTGGGAAATTTTCTGCTGTTACTTCTGTGATTAGTTTGTTATGTCATTTGTTTTGACTCGTGCATGTTCACTGATGCCTATTAGTCTTATATTGTTTCTCTTGGCATCACCTTGAAGCTGCTGGATTGTCATTTTATGCTGCTTTGTTATTTTTAAGAGTTCTACCCTTTCATGATTTCTAATTGTGATCCTGTCCTCAAGGTCTGAAATTCTATCCTCAGCTTCATTTAAACAGTTTTGTCAGCTTTCAATAGAATTTTTTGTTTCTTGGATGTCTCTTTGAGTTTGTTTCATCAATTCTGCTTGTTTTCTACATTGTTCTTTCAAGGTTTAAATCAGTTTCCCATGCTCCTGTACTTTTAAAAATCTATTTCTTCTCTAGCTGCACTAAGCATCTCCTTTACTAAGGTTGTTATTTCTCTCTTTACATGAGAGATTACTTCTAATTTGATTTCCTCTATAGCCTCATGGAGTTGTTCTTTATTTCACTCACTATCTTTTCAGAGATTTCCAGTGTGTTACTTTTGAAGTCCTCTATTTCAATGTCTCCTGTACTTGCTCCTGATGAACTAGATGTTTGAGACTGCATTTTGCTTTTTTGTTTTGCCATTTTCCCTTTTCGGGTTAATAGTTGGCCCTTCAATCCCACTAGTGTCA
Source organism: Hydrochoerus hydrochaeris (assembly GCA_004027455.1). Taxonomy (NCBI): domain Eukaryota; kingdom Metazoa; phylum Chordata; class Mammalia; order Rodentia; family Hydrochaeridae; genus Hydrochoerus; species Hydrochoerus hydrochaeris. The sequence goes on from PVLA01004415.1 coordinate 117,849, forward strand.
AATGTTGGTAGTGTATATTTTGGGGTCCTACTGTAAAGTTCATGTTTGTCCAATTGCTGGGTCCCACAATGAAGAGGTAGGCCAGTCACCTGAATTCCCCTGCAGGGCCTGTTGAGTGAGTCCTACATTCTTCCTAGGCTGACAAGCCTAGGAGTATTGATGTCTTCAGGTTGTTCAGAGTCACCAGATCTCCTGGTTTATAGTGTTTCTCGGCTGGGACCCTACTGTGTCTCTGGGTGTCTCATAGGCCCTTTTAATTTTCTCCAGGTTGGGGGAGGCCTCATTGGCACCCTCTTCAACCTACCTGATATTCTGTGTGGAGGAAGGACTCACTACTCACTTGCCAAGCTCACCAATGGCCTACTTTTGGAGGGGCTTCACTATTGTTCCTGTCTACCCACTGAAGGTGGCAAACTATTCCTATTTTAGGGGCAAACTCACCTCACTAATGGAAGCCTGCTGAGTTCTTCTGTTTGGATGAGGGGTTATTGAGTTTCCCCTCGATACAGCATGGTTAACCCACTGCAGTCCAAGGTTCTGGGGGGAGGTCTGAGAGCCGAAGATCAATAGCACTGCTAAATCCAGGAGGTGGAGGGGTTCCTGATGGTGTCCTGCGGGAGCGCTCGTCATGGGCTAGAGTTCCTAGGTCCTGAGGTGGGTGGCCAGGACTGCAGGGACACAGGAGGGGCCTGGGTCTAGCCCAGCCCTGTGCTGCTGGCTGGAGTTCCTGGGTCCTGAGAGGTGGTCTGCTGGGAAGGTGGGGGTCATGGGAGGAGCCTGGGTCTAGCCTGGACCCGTGTATGCTGCTGGCTGGAATTCCTGGGTCCCATGAGGTGGTCTGCTGGGAAGGCGGGGATCATGGGAGGAGCCCGGATTTAGCCCAGCCCCATGCACACTGCTGGCTGGAGTTCCTGGGTCACTTGAGGTGGTCTTTTAGATCACTGCTTCCTCCGGAGAGACCTTGATGGCAGGATGCAGTTTCTGGAGATGCGCAATGTGGTAAGTTGTCACAGGATACCTCATTCTCTGGCTCCTTCCTAGTAAGGTACAGCAGGCACAATGCAACAGGTGAAATCTCTCAAAGTTCTGCATGGTGAGTTTTTGTCTCACTGCTGTAATTCCAGCACTAGAGCTTGAGGCCAAACGAGGATATACAGTGAGTTCGAGGGCAGTCTGAACTACACAGTGACACTCTTAATGGATGATACTGTAGCAAGATAACTTGGTTTATGTGTTTCAAACCAATGGCAAGCAAGCTACTAAAGAGGGTGCTGCAAAGCTCTATTAACACCAAGGAACAGTTGAAGATCTTTAAATAAAATCACTTCATGGATTTCCCTTCTTTGCTGAGCTTCAGAGCTCCCAAGATCTTGACTGCTAGAACGGAAATGTTTCTTTTGTACAGTGTAACAATAGAGCTTGTTTCTTGATCCACTCTCCCTGTTTATTTTTATTGCTGGCCTGAGGCCATCTATATTAATGGTTACAACCAGCATATATTGGTTTGTCCCTGCCCTGTTATCCTCCTGTTGTTGGCCCTCCACTTTTCCCCTTCATTCAACTGCCTGTCTTGTTTGGGGGTCCTCCTCTGCTGCTGTTCCTGGAACCATGGTCAGCTTTATCTCTCTCCAGAATACCGTTCAGCACTCTCTGTAGGGTTGGTTTGGTAGTCATGAATTCTTCAGTTGTTCTTTATCATGGAAGTATCTTATTTTTCCATAAATTTTGAAAGAGAGATTTGCAGGGTAGATTAATCTGGGTTGGAAGTTGTTTTCTTTCAGGGTCTGAAACACTTCAAACTCTTCTTGTCTTGATGGTTTGTGTTGATAAGCCTGCTGTAATTCTGATTGGTTTTCCTTTGCAGGTGATCTCTTTTCTCTAACAGCTTTTAATATTCTATTCTTGTGCTGAATTTCTGGGATCTTATTATATCTCTGGGTGTAGATTTATTTTGGTTATGCCTAGTTGGAGTCCTAATATGCCTCACTTATCTGCATGCCAGATCCATTTCCCATGTTTGGGAAGTTTTGTTCTATTACTTCTGTGAATATCCTTTTGATTTCATTTGTGTTGACCCCTGCTTCTTCACCTATTCCTATCACTTTTAAGTTATGCTTCTTTGCATCATCTTGCACCCATTAAGTTATTTCCTGATTCCATGTTTTTTTTGAGATCTTTCTTTTCATGATCACTAGCTGCAATCCTTTCTTCAAGGTTTGAAAATCTATCTTCAGTCTCTTTCAAGCAGTTTTTCCAGCTTTTGATTGAATTTTTATTTTTTATCTTTTTATTTAAAGAGAAACAAAAGCATGTTAAGGGTAGAGATAATACAGAATTCCAAAAAAAGATAAACAATAAGAAATCACTAGTTAATAAATTACATATTGTCCTCTTAGAAATAGTTGTTGAAGTTACAAAATTAAAGCATACAAAGTAGATAGTCAAACAGTGAGAGTGTAAACAGCTACACATGCATGAATCTCTACATGTATTTCCATCCTTTCTGTATTAGAGGGAAAAACAAAACTTAGCAAGACAAAACAAAACAAATTCCTATAAAAACATGAAACCAAAAAGTCATATAAAACCACAGTACAAGGTGATCTACAATGATTACTGTGTTGTTTCTTATTGTCTTCAATAGAATGTCTGTATCATCAGGAATAATAGAATATAGCAGTATAACTGAGTAAAGCAGTAAATAACAATATTAGTAAAAATAAAACACTATAGACAGTATAAAACTTCAAAGGCAGGTAATAATCAAACCAGAGTGGATATTCTAGTGAATCTTGTCATCTTAAGTGCAGTTGCCTATACTCTCAGACTTGATACTATCATTGATTGAATTTTTAATTTCTTGCATCTCCCTTTGAATGTTTCATCCATTGTAATTCCTTTCTGCATTCATTCAAGGTTTCCATCATTTTCCTATGCTCCTCACTTCTTTACTTGTATTAACTACATTATGACTGACAACACTAATTGGGGTTCTTTAGTTCTCTAGAAGTTATGGAGGATTACATTATAGATAAGCACACAGTTACTGTTGTCAGTGCTGTGTCCACCTGGTCACAGTGTGCAGCTTGCAGTTTTGGAAACTGCTTTGAGATGCTCATAAGACCAAGATTGTTCAATCTCTCCTTCAAGCTGCCTATACGAGTGTTTTGTTCTTAATATTCTCTCATACACAAGAAATATGTTAAAATCTGATTAAGTGTATGTTTGCATATTTCCCTGTGCATTCCAATCAATTTTTGCTTCAAATATACTGATACTATTGTTTCTTCCCAAAAAATAATTTACAACTGTCAGGTTGTCATTTAGTCTCTTGAAGTTCCCTCTTTTCCCTTGGCAGTTATGCATATTACATCTGCTTAATGTGTATGAGGTACAGCATCTTTTAATGTCTTCTTTGAACCTTTCTCAGTATGTCATATTCTAGACCACCCTCTTATAAGCTGGATATAGCTTATTTCTTAAAATGTTAATGAGATTAGAGTGATATAGGTGGGTCTCTATCCACTACACTATAATGCTATGTGCTTTCTGGTTCTCATACTTGTTCTATTTTCTCTGTGTTACTGCTTCCTTCTGGATTTTCATTTTTTGTTATATCAGTTTCCCTTCTATTAGTAAAGTCACATACTTTATTTAGTGGTTACTCTAGCAACAGTGACACAGGACTTTGACTAATCTGGCTGAGACTATCCGTTTTAGTTTAGGCAACAAAGTTAGATCAATCAATTTATCTTATTCTGCCAACTTTCATGTCAATACTGTTTTTTTTTAAAAAAATTTCTTCATATGAAAGACACTGTAGTTATTTCACATAGTCATCACTTATCTGGATTTAACCCTATAGCTACTATATTCATTATTTCTGGGTCAGTATATTTTGAACACTTTTCTTAGGTCACCCTATTATATACCCAGTGTTAATTACTGTACTCTCTCTACAGCCAGCTTGCCCCAGCCTAATTCCTTCCAGCACCCCAATACTTCTTGTCCTACAAATCACTGAGAACAAATTAGCTTTGTAATTTAGAGAATTTGAACTTTATAGTGCAATAAGTTTTTCCTTTGTAGTGGAACTCTTAAAATCTCAGGTGGAATCCCAAGCTCATGAAGCAGGCTGGAAGATCACAATGTGGAATAAGTAGTCTTCAGCTCAACCAGACTAACGCAGTTCCTGACTACCAGAAACCAGCCACCAGCTCAGCAAGAAAAGACATTGGTTGCATCACATGTCCAGATATCAAAACAGGGACATAAGAAACAGGAAAAAGCAAGGACACAACACCCCAGGGTTCTCCAGCTCTCCAGTAATGGATCTAAAAGAAAAGTCAATTTACAAAATGCCTGAGAAAGAATTCAGAATAGTGATCTTACGGAAGTTTAACAAGATACAAAAGAACACAGACAATTCAGTGACAGGATAACAATTTATAACGTGAAGAAAAAAAAACTGAACAAAGATATTAAAAAAGAACCAAACACAAATCTTGAAACAAAAGAATTCAATCAGTGAAATAAAAATCTTTAGTTGAGCAATAACAACGAACTCAATGAAATAGAAGAATTTCTAAACCCTAGGACATATCTTCTAAATTAACTTAATCAGAAGGACAATAAGAACAAAAAGTGAAGAAACTTTTATGGGACCTATGAGATACAACCAAGAAGATAAATATTTTCATAGTCAAACAGTGAGAGTGTAAACAGCTATGCATACATGAGTCTCTACATGCATTTCCATTCTTTCTGTATTAGAGGGAATAACAAAACTTAGACAAAACAAAACAAATTCCTATAAAAACATGAAACCAAAAACTCATACAAAACCCCAGTACAAGGTGATTGCTGTGTTGTTTCTTATTACCTTTAATACAATTGCCTATATCATCAGGCATAAATGAACACAGCAGTATAATTGAATATAGCAGTACATAACAATATTAGCAAAAATAAAACATTGTAGACAGTATAAAACTTCAAAGGCAGGTAATAATCAAACCAGAGTGGTTATTCTAGTGAATCTTGTCATCTTAAGTGCAGTTGCCTAAACTCTCAGACATGATACTATCAATCATAACAGCTTTGAATGAAATCTATCAATACAAAACAGCGATCCAACAAACCAGATTCAATTACAATCAGTCATGGTAAAACAGTTTAGGTTTTACAGAGCTTTAGACTGACTTAATAGGAAATTAAGGATGATAACCGTACTACATCCTGTCATCTTCGGGATCACTTTTGTACCCTCAAATCTAGTACAGGTAGAATGACTGGAACAGAATATAATACATCTAAGCAGAGTAGTGTGAGTAATGTGGGTCTTAAATCCTGGTGCACCACTAACAATATAGTTTATCAAGGCCATCTATGTTAGAGATTCTAGTTATCCTTCTCTGCCTCATTTCTGCTATGCTATTTTTCTGCCTGTTTGTCTACTTTTCTCCTTCATTCTACTGCCCGCCCCACTCATTGAGGCCTTTCTGCCACTGTTCCTAAAATCCTGTTTTTTTTTCTCTCTCTAGAATGTCCTTCAGTATTCTCTGTAGGGTTGGATTGGTGGTCACAAATTCCCCCAGTTCCTCTTTGTTATGGAAGCATCTTGTTTCTCCATTAATTTCTAGTGACAGTTTTGAAGGGTACATCAATCTGGGCTGGAGGTTATTTTCTTGGGTTGGAATATTTTGCTCCAAGCTCTTCTTAATCTGATGGTCTGTGTCGAGAAGTCAGCCATGATCCTAATGGGCTTACCTTTATAGGTAATCTGTTTCTTTTCTCTGATGGCTTTTAATATTATTTTTATATTGAATTTCTGGCATCTTATTATATGTCTGGGTGTAGATCTGTATTGGTTGTAGGTGGCTGGAGTTCTATATGCCTCACGTAACTGAATGTTATTTTCTTTTCCCATGCTTGGGAAGTTTTCCTTTATTTCTGTGAATAGCCTTTGTAATTCGCCTGTATGTATTCCTGCTTCTTTATTTACATTTCTTATTCTTAAATTGTAGACTGTCTTGTCATCGTCTAGCCTTTGTATTGTTACTGCCTGTTTCCTTGTTATTTCTAAGAGATCTTTCCTTTCATAATCACACATTGCAAATTTGTCTTCAAGTTTTGATAGTTTATCCTTAGTTTCTTTTAAGGCATTTTGCCAGCTTTTTAATTTCCTGGTAGTCTCTTTGAATCTGCTTCATGTATTCTATACTTTCTTTATCAAATGTTTCTCTCCTTTTTTTGTGTTCCTCCCTTCTTCCATCTGTATCTTCCTGAGATGCTTCCTGACAGCATTTCTTTTATTACTCTACTCATATCTTGCTTTACCTGATTTAATATTTCAGTTTTGAGCTTGTCTACAAGGTCCCAAAGGTATCTTTTAATGTCCATTGAAGCCATGTCTGCTGTTGCATGTTTGATGCCCTCAGTTTCCCTTGTTTTTCCCTCTTCCTGCCTCTCTCTCCTGTCATGGTCCTGGCTTCCTCCACACAGGTTATACTGCAGGTCCTAGCCCCCTTCCCTGTTGGCGTTTCCTCCGAAGCATGCTGGCGCGGGACCTCCGCCCTCTCCTGACTGCTCTTATCACTGAGGTGCAAGCAGGCTGAGTATGCCTGCCCCTCCCCACCAGGCCAACCAAACTGCAGAGGCCCTCCCCCAGTTAGTGCTTGCTAGGCACAAGTAGTCGATTTGGGATGGCTCATTGAGTCCCAGCCAGGGGTGCGGTCCAGTCCAAGCAAACCCCACGAATCTGCTTTGGGGAGGGAGGAACCAACTGAAGTCACTGTTGCTTCCAGTTCAGGCTCCTCCTGCCAGATTCCAACATGTCACCCATTTGCTCAAGCCCTTCCCGTGGTGGGGGGAGTCCCAATCCCAGCACTGACCATGGATTAATGAAGGTCCCTTTGCCGGCTCGCTCTCTGTTGGGCTCACCAACCCCTAACTTCAGCACTGCTGTGCTTCCCATGAGTGGCAGCGGGAACGAGTTTGGGCAGCTCTGCCGGCCGCTGCAGAGTCAGGCCGTTGCAAACTTGGCAGGTCACCACGAAAACGCTGTGTCCTGTAATTTCTAGCTGTTTCAGCTGTAGTCCCGACATAGTTGATGAGCTTTTTTACATTTTAATTTCTTCCTGTGTTAAGAGGATACACCTCTCTCTGTCTGGGTCTCTCCATGATGTTTTATTCTGGCGTATGAGTTGTTTCTCCTGGAAGGCTCTGCATTTGGTTGCTCATTGATTGGCCATCTTGTCTTCTCTCCCCCAGATGACATGTTTTAACAGTATATATGTACACACACACATGATATGAGGAGCCAATCCCCACCACCACATCTTTGATTGTGTGAAACAAATGTATCAGGGAACTGGGAGTAGCAAAAGTGAAACTTTATTTCTCAAACAAGAAATAGTGCCAGCTTAACAGCTTAACAGCATGAATGGGTGCCAGCTTAACAGACCTACACAACCTAGAATAGGGTGCCTAACCTTAACCTACTCTCTTGGTAAACATTTTGCCGGTTTTAAAGGCAAATGATTAAACTATGGGAGGTAACTTAACTGCCAGTGCTTTTCCAATCAGAGTTAGCACAGTAAGTTCCATACTTTACTGACTTATTTACCCTCCCCTTCTTGTTTAGACTCTTTCAGAAGCATGACCTCAGTCATGTCCTCAGGAAAGTGGTTTTTCACTCAGAGTTAAAGACCTTATCCTGAAAATAGACCACTTTAACTTTCTATTTCTTTTACAGAGAAAGATACAGGATACAAGAACAGGATACAGAAATATGTAGCCTTTCTACAGACCAGTAATAATGTAGCTAAAAAGAAATCAAGAAAACAATGCCATTTATAATAGCTATAAAATTTCCCCAGGAACAAATTTAATCAAGAAAATGAAAAAGTCCTATTGTAAAAACTGTAAAACTATGGTAAAAGAAATTTCAGATTATATACATACAAAAATGGAAAGATATCACCTTTAAGGATTAGAAAAATGTTGTTAAAATGTCCATTCTACCCAAAGTGATCTACAGATTCAAAACAATTTCTATTAAAATACCAATGACACTTCATGGAACTAGAAAAAAACACTTGTAAAGTTCATACAGAATCAGAAAAGATCCCAAATAGCCAAAGCAATCCTGAGCAAAAAGAACAAAGACGGAGTCATCACAAGTATCTGACTTCAAATAATACTATTTAACAAAACAATATGATACAGGTTTAAAAACCAATTTGTACACCAGTGAAACATAGCAGAGTTGCCAGAGATAATTCACGTATTTATAGCCAACTTTTTTTTTTTCAAAGATACCAAAACATTCATTGGAGAAAAAGGAAATCTCTTCAATAAATGGTGCTGGAAAAATTAAATATCCATATGAAGAACAAACTATACCCAATCACCTGCCATGTATACCAAAATGGAATCAAAAAAAGAAAAGAACTTTTTTGAAACCACCAAAAGAAAACATAAATGAGTCAATTTAGGTCATCAGTCTGGGCAAAAAAAATTTAAATATAACCCCAAAAGTATAAGCAGCAATTGACAATGGCATTGCATCAACCTAACAGTTCCTACACAGCATGGGAACTGATCAACAGAGTTAAAAGACTGTCCCTTAAGAGTTAGCAGAGTGAACTATGCTCAAGAGAGACTAGTATCTGGAATCTATAAGAGAACCAAATCATTCAATACTAAAAAAGAAAAAAAAATTTGAAAAGAGAGCAAATGGTCTGACTAGATATTTCTTAAAAGAAGGCATACCAATGACCAATAACGACAGTACATAAAAATGCTCAACATTAATCATCAGAGAAATCCAAATCAAAGCCACAATGAGATATCATCTCGCCCCAGCTCAAATGGCTATTTTAACAACAACAACATTGGATAGGCTGTACAGAAAGCAGAACTCTTATGTACTATTGGTTGGAATGTAAATCAGTACAACCATTATGGAAACAGAAAGGAAAATACCAGAAAGAGAACTACCATATGATCCAACAATTCCACCACTGGGTATAGAGACAAATGAAAGGAAATGAATACATCAAGAAACATGTGCACTCATATGTTTTATGCAGTTGTGGTCACCAGTCAAGATATAGATCAATCCAAGTGCCCATCCATGGATGAATGGATAAAGAAAATATGGCACATATACACAATGTAATATTATATAGCCCTAAGTATGAAACATTCACAGCAACACAGGAGGACATTAAGTGATGTCAAACACAGAAAGATAGGTACTGCATGTTCTCTTGCACATGTGTAAATTAACAAGGTTGGTCTCACATGAATAATAGAATAGTGGTGAGGAAAGGCTGGGAAGCATAGGAGAGCAGTTGGTTACGAGGTAACTCCCAACAGTCTATAGGGTGATTGTCCACAGAAGGGTGGACAACAGTTAAGTACACAGTACAGAGGATTCTGAAAGAATTTTTCACACAGTGAAAAAAGTTTGAGGTAAATGATATGCCAATTACCACGCTCTGATCATTATACACTGTATACGTAAGCAGTGAAATATCACATGGTACCCCATAAAAATGTAAATTATGTGTTAAATAAAAATGAAATAAACACATTTTAAGAAACATGCAGACATATTTTTCAAGAATAGCAGTTTTATTTAGAATATCCAAGTACAAAAAATGAAAATATATATACCTATGACTGTTAAAAAGTTAGAATCTATTAAAATGTTCTGTGAATGCTAAGGCACTGAATTCAAACATCCCCTAAAACATGAATAAGCAGACTTTTCATATATTTAACATTAAAATGTTCATAGTTATTGTCTTAAGAAATCTAGTAAAACTTATTCAACTTATTTTTCCCTCAAACTTAAGAGTTTTAAACAAATATATAAGATAGACTAATGGAAATTGAGGTCTATAGACCTAGATGTTTTAAGCTTTTGAAGTTATTATGTTTCATCACAGCAATATGCCAACCACAACGAGGCATACTGAAGCATAAAAGTGGTTAAAGCTTAGGGTACTACTTATTAATTGTGTAAAAAATTAGTTCTCTAAAACTTTTGAGAGGCTAGAGTTTAGCTATGATCCATTCCAAAACATATTCTCCCAATTTTTTTGTTTAGTGTATTAGCAAAAAAAGGTTCATTTTGGAATACAAATAATGTGAAAGTGTTCTGCATTTTCAGTGGCACTAAATCTTGCTCTTTGGTATAATGCATGCAAAATGACAAGAACCTGGCAGAGGAGAAGACATTTAAATTTATTGCAAAATAGCAACTTAAGAGATTTTTTAACAGCAGTGAATATGTAAGTGGTATCATTCACTCTGATTTATGTATTAGCCTTATATTTGAAAATCTTTTACCATAAATGTCAGTGACTGTGTCCATCTGCCAGATATATAGAATCAGTGGTGACAAATAAAAACAAGAAAATCAAAGCATACTCATAACAGTTTACTCTTGCTTATGATGGCCTTCTACATTCTGGAACTCCTATATTACATAAAATTGGAGCTGGAAAAAGAAAAAAAAACCCTTTTGATTAGTACAATAAAAAACAATATAGGAAATAAAAATTACCAGAATCCTAGGCTTTTACAATAGGAACAAACATCTATCTAATGTATTATAGGATATTTAGATATGGGACTTTGAAAAAAAGAAAAAACAAAACATACCAAGTCATATTTCATTAAGGATGATTCTGAGCTCTTGAAAATCTATGGGCTTGACTCTAAATTTACAAACAACAACCTGGCTCTCAAGTCAAATAAATGACAATTTTTATTATTAAATGTAAATTTTCATTAATATATGGAAAAACTAAAGAATCAAATTTTAGAAACACTGGATTAAGATGGAAGGATAAGAAGTTAACAGATCCCTTAGCTTTATAATTCAAAGTATGGTTTAAGGCAGCAGTAAATTATATTTATAATTTATCTTTTGAAATTCAACCTTTGAATTAAATATAGCTAGTATACTATCGTATAGATTCTTTCAACCACTAATTCTATGAAACACAGGCACTGAGAAAATTAAAGCAAAAGGCTTCTCTGTGTGAAACATAGGAGGACATGATGGAACATAGGAGTGGTGGTTGGAGTAAACTGACAGAGGAACATGTGGAATAAACAAGTCAGGGTGAATGTCACTACAGTTAGACAGGTAAGCTGACAGAGACATTGTAAGTGGAAGAAATAAAATGAGGGACACAGAATACAGTAAAACATTACTAAGAAGGAAAGAAACTCCTCATTTTCTAAACCTCCAGCTGACGAAGTCAGAGGCTCAGCATTAGCTGGAGGAAACCCAGGTTGCTCTTACTTCCCAGCCCAGCCTTGGCTATAGAACTCAGCTAATGACTGTTGACTTACTTTGTGCTGCTTTGAATTTTATGAGTAAGTGGAAATTGCATTTTATTGAGACTGATTCAGCAGCCGTCATGGCCACTCCACATTGTGGCCCTCTCTACCTTCTTCTGTTTCTGGTTTCACAAGCTCTGACATCAAAGTACTGGCATTCTAATCAAGAGCCTGGTCCCCTTATAAAAATAAAAATCCTCACAAAGTCAATGATTAATAAATTTGGTTAAAAATGAGCCTAAGAATTAGGATTCTTTACTATAGTTTATATTTTTATTTCAATGATTCCCCAACAAAATGCAATTTCCATTTATACACAAAATTCAAAACAGCTCAGGGTAAGCCAATAGTCATTAGCTGAGTTTTAGAGCTAAGGCTGGGCTATGAAGTAAGAACAGACTGTTTTTTCCCCAGCTAACTGACTCTTTTGTACTACAATGTGTTTTTATTTTGTTCATTCATTCATTTTGAAAAATAGTTACTGAGCATTTACTTTATACCAGGAGCTGTTCCAGCTGCTGGAAAATAGCAGTTAATGAGAGGAGTAAGGTCATGCTCTCGAGGAGGTGCTATGTCAGTGCAGAAGGTGGACACGGAGAAGGTAAACAGAGGTGCTAGGAAGATCAAACAGGGCCAGGAAGGCTGGTTGAGGGCTCAATGGTACAGCACCTGGCTAACATGCACCAGGCCCTGGGCTTGAGCTCTAGAACCATACAAGAACAAGACAATCAACCAAGAAAACAAAAACAGGATCAGGAGATAGAAGGTGCAGGGTGGGTCCACAGATACAGGGCCTCTTACTTCTTACGGTCCTTGTCCTTCTTCGTGCTGATACCTGATGCCAGAAAGGACTGGTTCTGGAGTATCTCAGAGGCAACCTTTTTTTTAGAGAAAGCGATTATTTCTGCTTCCAAAACTCTTCTCTTTTCTTCAAGTTTGATTCTCTCCTCTTGGTGAACTCGTTTAAGGTGCTCAAATTTGGCTTGCAGCTGTGACACAAAAGTGAAATTCCAACTGCTGGCACCAGGTGGCAGCACACACACAGGAATATGCTCTGGTGAGCAACAATTTAATTGCTTCAAGCAACAGTTCACAAGCATAACAGCCTTGGTAACTTAATTTTATAGAAGTTTCCTGCAAAAACTGCTTGAACTAAATGTAATAACAACTACAGCCTCATGAACAAAGTTTGATCTTTCCCTTGGGTTATTTTCTTGCTTTACATTTTTTCAATAAAGTCTAACAGTTTCTTAAATCTATGTTCAGTAACAATATGGGACATAAAAACACAGAAGGAAATTAAGAAGAAAAAAGCTGCACTTATTTTCTATGTAAAGATAACATATGTAAGGAGAAAAGTTTTGAAAATTATACTGCTAAACCCTATTGGAAAGAAAGTGTCAATTGTTAGTTTATGTTATGAACTTTAAAATTGCATCACATTTTTACAGCGATTCTAATTAGGGACAAAAGACAGGGATTCTCAGTCCTCTAATCTGAAGTAGGAAAGCAGAAATAAAGATACGTAGAAAGAAGGCAGGAAAATAATAATTTTAAATTGTACTTTTAAGAAAACTGCAGCTTCAGGACACAAAGTTACTGTGCCCTTTTCTCTTTCAAACTCACTTCAAAACAAAACAAAATAAAAGAAAACAAAACGGCCTTAAATGCCTGTAAATTGGGCCTGTGCTTAACTCACAAATCCCGCAGCAGACTTCCACCCTCAAGGAAACAGACAGCCCTATCAAGTGGGCAGTGTGTCTGTAAACTTCAAACACATGCAAACAGTTTGTGGAGGTGCCCTGAGAGACACCAGGAACACACACCCTAGAAGTCTTGAGGGCACACCCAAAATATGTAACACCTCTGCTCTCAGACCACATGCATTTACTCTACGAGCACCTGCACTTCTTTTTATGGCTTAGAAATGTTTCTGTGCCCCTCAACTATTGAACCCTGTAATTCTTTTCTATAAGTCAGAAAACCTACACAACCTACTCTGTGGATAAGGTGAGATAAGATCTCCATATCCTCCTTAGGAGGATCTGCTGGACTCTATCTGAGCAATCTATGATCCTTACCTTTCCATGGAGAGATGTGCCTTTCTCTATCCTTCCTTTCTGACAATGTATGGAATGTACCTTCCCCTTATCCATCTACCCTTACTGCAAGGACCAGGTGTGCTCCGAGTGCAGAGAGGACCAGGATGGCTCCAAGGGCTAGAAGAGCTGCTAATCCATAGTCTACATAGGAAGAAAATCCCTTCAAACAAGAAGTTTCTAGAAGCGTCATATTCATAATCTATCAGATCCTCACCAGACCCTAGCCCATCCCAGAGATGCCAAAAAAACCTGGTCCTGTTCTTCTGTAAATGGGCCAGCCTGATCTTCTCTATCAGAGTGGTACTCTCTTTAGCTTATTTTCCTTCCCATGTTTTCTTTCCTCTCAAAGCTTTTGCCTGTAAATTTGCACTGTTGCCTCAGTTTTAGTTTCCTGCATTTCCTGTATCATTTCAATAACTTCTTGAAAACAAAACTAAAAGACACCTAAATTAAGAGAAAGCTTTATATATAAAAATATTTACTGCAGTAGATATTATACTACATTTAAAAGTCCTCACATATCCAACAGAAATAGTCAAAAGAATAAATTTAGGCTAAGTGTGGGAGATTCAGAATATCCTATTCTAAAAGAAAATATGAAAGAATGTTGAGTTCAAAATGATTAAGAAGCCAGAGGCAAGAATGCTCTCATTGCTTCTCATGAATGTGTGAAAATACATGTTAATAAATCTGCTTGTTTTTCTCTTGTTAATCTGAAAATGAGGGGTTTGATATAACTAGGAATCTAAAGGGGTTATTATTCTGCTACACAGTTATTAAAATGAGTTCTAAGAAAGATTATAATACTACAATATGAGATTTCTCTTATTAAATGAAAAAAGCAGGAATATAGAAGGAAATAAAGAACAGAATCCAGTAAACATTTCCTTGGGGCTAACAACCATTTTGATAGATCATATGAAGGAGCAGTGTTCCTTAGAAGTATACTTGTGTTTGACCTTATTTTGTGCCACAGTTTAAAGAATGCTCTAGATGTATCAAAAAGAGCTTATTTCTCAAAGATATAAAGGCTGTAAAGTTCTTAGAAACAACAGATAAATACAAAGTCCAAAAAAATTAAAGAGAGGGCTTTAGAAAATTTACTCAAAATTTTATCATGATGTGTGGCACAGAATACAGACTTGAAAATCATTAGTAATTGTTAACTGAACAAAACAAAGAAAACCCCACACACATACACAAAGAAGAAGAGCTTAGATCTTTCTACCTGTGGCCCTTCCGTGATGGCTACCACAGAAAGCCTTAGTAATCCATGTTGCAGAGGACCTGTATGGGCAACATCACCCTGAGGACTACTCAGGAGTCCTGCCTTTTCCTTCTCTCCACCCCAGCACCCTCTATAAGATGTGGAAGAGAACCAGTTATGAGACACAGTGCACAGTGTAGGAATGCCACAGGAAGCTCAGAGTCAGGTGGATCTGGCCAGACTGTGGTCTACCTTCCAAACCACCACCTAGGGACCTGAGTGGGCTCCACATCAATAGGTTGTGGCTGTACCTGTCACTAACACATATACATCAGCAAAACCTAGACCAATAAAAATACCTTGTTTTTCTCCTCTGATCTGGTTAGATAAACCTAAGATTAACATTTACCACTCTAGGTAGCAACAAAGGATTCATATAAAAAGTATGACTTGTTATTTAGAGAAGATCATATAAAATAATTGGGGAAATAGTTCATTATATATCAGAGAACAAAGGTAGAAACCCAGAGAGAGCTAAACCCTAGTCTAATGAAAAGTGTGTATTACCAAGTGGTGGTTCTATAGGCCAGTGAGCTCTTGATAGCAATACTCAAAAGACAGATAAGGCTAAAAGAGTATTAAGCAAGGCCTTTTCTAACCTAAGGTATTTTGATCCTAGAGGATACTTTTTCAGAGCAGCAACAGGTCCTTAGTATAGTATTTGCTTCCTTAAATGGTTCCTGCTTAAGAAAAGATAATGTAATAAGTACACATGTGTGTTTAGTGCCTGTGCTAAAAGGATGAGGATCCCTGTAATAATTCAGATCACTGGTATGGGAGCTCATATACAAAGCACAGTGGCAGAGCACTTCACATGTATAGCACATGGCAGGCCTGGGGTTCAATCCTTAGCATCCTTCCCCCCAAATAACACATCAGTGGTGTAAGTGAGAGACATGTGTGCCCTTTGGTGTGGAAGAGGAGCAGAGTGAGGGTAAAAGCATGAGAGGGGACAGATCTACATTATATGAATAGAGACCACATTTGCATTATTTAAATGGATATTTCTATTTTATATGCATACTAAAAAGTTAGAGAGTACTTTATATGAGGGTAATTAAAACTTATAGGAAAGCTACAAGGGGAAAACATTTTAAAATGTGGGTATTCCTATTAATCTTCTTAAGTATGAGGGAGAATCACTATGCTTTCACTTCTAAATTTTTTTTCAAAATAAAACATCAAAATTCAAATTACAAATAAATCAATATAGTCTCACTTTTACAAAACCACTTCTTGTAGAGTTCATTTAATTCCAAGTAATACAAGCATTCTTGAAATAATAAATTTGCATAATTAAATTACAGATAACTTTTCAGGAACTCTTACATCATTAGTGTTAATTTATATTAACATTTGCCTTTTCTTAACAATTCCTTTTTGCAGCAAAATGACCCTCAACCTAATGCAGCCATTTTCTTGAAAGCTACCATTGTACTTATTTCTACAGATCAACAGAAAATAGCTTAACTCTAATAATACTAAAATTATTACTTAAAGAACTAGAAGCAAACACAATAATGGAAATTTACTAATATTTTCTGTGTCACTGTCATTCCAAGGTCATCTAGACTACACAACTATAGCCAGAAAGTTGGAGTTCAAATATGAAGAAAGCTACTTCAGTTTTCAGTTATCCATATCCTGGTGAACAACTTTGACATCTCTCAGGAGTCTTCTTAAGTTATGGCTAAAATGTTTATGGCTCACAATTAAGGTATTTAGAATAACTCTTAGTAACATATGCCATTGTAAGTCCTTGGTAAGCCATTTCTAAAAGAAGAGTATTTGCTCAAATGGCTAAGATTTTTAATTAGATTTCAGGCTATGATTTTATTAAAAGTCAGTATTCAAAGACTATGTATTAAAATAGCTACTTCTTAAAGACATGCAGCCTTCAAAAGTTTCTCACTTACATTCTTAAGATTAATCTTTCAAATTAAAATGACAGCTAAAACTAAATGCAAATCACGTCACTTGCAAAATACCACACTTGCCTCTCTTTCAGCTTCTTTCAGTATGGCTTCTTTCTCTTTTACTCGCTGTACAAACATCTGCTTCATTTCCTCCTCCTTCCTCTGACGCTCACCATGGAATTCATGTCTTTTGGCTTCATAGGTCTCTTGAAGACTAAAAAGTTATTTTCATTATTTACTTAAAAAGATGATGTAACAAACTTGTAAAGCTTCATACACCTCTCATTGGGTCCATATCTTCTAACATACAGTGACCTGAAACATGCCATTTAACTTGAACTCTGAGCAAAAGAATGAGGAAAAAAGGGCTCTGGGGCTGCACAGTGTTTCAGCACTGGCCAAAGTCATTCACAAGCGGTATCCAAACACATTTCCTTTTCCATCTTTGTTAACTGTCATCACTGTACAGAGAAAGAAAGCTTGAAGAAATAAAGTCCCCTGGGTCTTATCCCTTGTGCTTACTTTTGTGTCTGAGCCCCAGTCTGTCAATTCAGCCTTGAAGTCAACACCTCTAAAATCCAGTGACATTTCCACTTCTACAGATATCCTATTACAGCCCAAGGTGACCACTGTTATTTGTTGCCTTCACTATTGCAATGATCTCCTAACTAATCTCTGGGCATGTAGCGTTGTATCTCTTTCTCTCACTTTGTTATTCTTACCATTCCCTAGATTTTCTACCAAGACCAGAGATTTAGCATGCATCAGAAAGTCAAGCCCTCCCATTTTGGCTCACTGTGAGAATACCCTGGAGATTCAACAGAGAATACAAATTCACCTTTCTGCTGTTCAGTCAGAAAGTTCTATTGCATATAGAAAGACTTTATAGATTCTAAAAGTGATTAATTAAGGATTTACACTAATCTTAAATACTGTAACTGTGGAAATTAAGCTTTTAAATATACAATTCTACAAGTTCAAGGAAACAGTAAGAAATGTTGCACAACAATTATTAAGGCTGACAGTTAAGTGTGTGGAATGCATAGCAGGTATTCCAAGAAAGAACACATTCTCACAACCTGTAAGAATATTTTTTTAAAGAACACAGTTTAACCATGTACAAAATATCCTTAGGTACCTCCTAAATATATCAAATCCAAAAGAAACATTTTATTTTGGACTAGGTTTTGAGGTGGTTTTTTTCGTTTGTTTTGGTATCATTTTAAAGAAACCCCAATATCCACCAGATACTTTCAGAAGCTTCATCACATTTGCTGAACAACATTGGATATTCTTTAGTAAGAAAACAACAAAAATAACACCTTGAATTTCTATCATGTCTACATTTCGAAAAAAATGCCTCATTACTCTCTTTGTACAAGGACTTGAATTGCTTAGAAGGAAAACAAATCCACATGGTGAAGAGAAGAGACTTAACATTGGTTAAATATCTGCTACCACTAAGACACCGTTAAGACTTCTCATGTTCATGACATTCCACAGTAACATGAAAGCTCAAAGTAAGCTGCCCAAAGTAACATAACTGAACAGCGACAACCTGAGACATGAAGCAGATCAGCACCTATCCTGCTGTTTTGCCTAATTCATTACAGTTTAAAACAGTCACTCATTCAAGGAAGTCTTTCCTAATTTTCCAGTTTAACTTAGAACCTTGGGGAGCTCTAGGGTCTCATCTTATACTGTATCTACTTTTCCTTTAGCACATATTTTTCTCTGCAATTTGGAAATTAATCTCAGCCTCTCCTATTAGCTTATAAATTCCACGAGAGCCAGAATTACTTGAAATCCACAATATTCACACCAGAATCTTACAAACTGTGGACCCTTTGGGTGTGGTTGAGTAGCTCTGTTCCTGGGTTCAATCTTAAGCACTACCACCAGCAACACACACACACACACACACACGCACATATGTGGCAGATACTTCAAAACTACTTATAATTTTATCCATTACTGTTCATGTTGACTCTACCTCAAGTCCAACATCCCCCTGAACTCCAGATTCATTTACCTAAATACTCAGACTTTTTTTTACCTAAATATTTAACAAATCATTTACATTTAACATTTACCAAACTTTTTTTTTTTTCTTTTTGTACTGGGGATCAAACTCATGACCTCACACTTGCCAGGCTGGCACTTATGCCACTGAGTTAAATCCCCAGCCCAACCAAACTTCTTGACTAATAACCCAGTACCTAACTTTTCCTCTTTCCATCTTGTTCAGGTCAGTAACTATCATTCACCCTGTTTCTCAGTTCAAAATAGTAACTGAGGGCTTGGGTAGATCTCAGCAATAGTGCACTTACTTGTCTAGCATGTGTTCAATCTCTAGCATCACAGGAAAATAACAAAACAAAGCAAAGCAAAACAAAACAAAACAGTGACGAAAGTCATCCTTGACTCCTATTTGTACATTCTACATCCAAACCAATCCACCTGGTATCCTTAAAATTATATATCCTAAACATATTGCTCACCCCTTTTTCACTACTGTGTCAAAGCCTTTGTCTCCTCCTGTCTGGCCTCCTATCTTGGTCTCCACACTGGCATTTCTGACTATTTCATCCTGTCTCATTCATGGGGGCAAAACATCCTCCTTTCATACCTACCCAAGAACTCTGCAAGGGCAGGATCTGTGTCTCTCTGACCCATTTACGTAGATAGCTCCTGGCAAGCATGCTGAGCAGACAGTAATATTATACAGTAGTATAATTACTGGATAAATGACTGAATGGGCATTTAAAAATGTAGACTGCTAGCTTTGATCCCTGGAAGTTCTGACTCTGCACTTCTTTACCCTATACATGATGAACCACTAGGAAACCTGGATTCCTCTTCTTGGATAGGTCTCCAAAGCTGTCCTGCTTGCTCTAGGATTTCTATTTCTTAGAAAACAGAGACTTCTGAATGGACCCTGAGACTTGAGATACACTAGGGAAGCCAATTTGAGATGATTAATCTTTAGTGAAGACATAATAAAATGAAAAAATCATCAGGTCTATCAGAATTATTGGTTCTCAACCACAGTAAAATATTCTGCCTGAATTTGGTGAGGAGAGATTAAATACATACAATTCTTACATTAGTATCTACCAGAAGTTAAAACTCTACTGAAATTTAAAATTTAACTTCATCTATGATCAAATCTTCTACAAGATCAAATGCAGTCACAGCACTGACTAAACATTCTCATACTTCTTGTTCTCTTTACATGCATACATGTCTTAACAGTAGGAAAATGACTCAAATACAAATAGTGCAATGAAAAAGGAGTCTTCAGTCCCACAAGAGAGTTTAAGATAGTGTTTACCCTATGAATCTCATGCTTCCACCCATGCAAAAAATGTTCCAAGATGCTCCTTAAATCAGCTCTGATTTAGTATATGATTAGAATTTCATGTGTACATGTTTAGAATTTCATGTATACATGTTTTAATTTTAAAAAGCCAGGCTATAGCACCATATAAAATAGCAACATTAAGAGGGTCTTTGGTCTTAAAAATTCTGATAAGAATGTTGCAACACTGTAAGCAATAATCTAATCTCTAAATCTACAAGTATTTTCATTCTTCCCTCACAAGGTGTTTGCTAAATTCCAGTCATTCTAAAATTTTCTTTAGAATAAAAACCAACTGGCAGACTGTTAGATTATTTAATATGATTTGGGTTTTTTGTGTGTAACAAGATTTAAATATATTTTCACCTATTCAGATAAACACAAACACAACAAGAGTTTCCACTTCAGTTATTCATGTCAGAAAATACTGGCTTTTACCATACAACTTTTCTTCTACTCCTTTAATTCAGATAAGAATTTAAAAGCCTTCAGAAGCAAAAAGACATCAAGTGATTCAAGAAGAACAATATTCATTGTCTAATGATTCTTTTTCACAGTTCTGAAGTATTTCCAAAAACCTGTCTCCATTATCCTGGCACTCTGTCGGAACCCTTTCTCACTTCCTCTTTGGCTGGCCACCCAGAAATCCCTTTACCTGATTGGCTTGTTCTCAGGGCCCACATCTGTAAAGCCCATCTCCTCCAGTTTACTACGCCGATACAGCTCGTAGTGCCTGGTGTGTGTCTGCTCCCGCAGGTCCTCCATGTTCTTGCATATCAGCATTTCCCGCAGCTTCACAAAGTCACAGTGGTTTTCATTCTCCACTAGCCAGGAAGAAACCAGAAGAACAATGCAGAATTTTAACGCCAGTATGCAAATTGACAACAAAATAATTCATCTGATTTATAGCTATAATTGTTTTATACGAGTAACCAAAGAAGCAACTGCCATTATATATACTTTATCACAGGCAATGTTAATTAATAGACCAGAGATTTGCTTTAAATTTAACGGTCATTAGATAATTAGGAAATACCAAAGAAAAACTTTATTATGTTATGATATAGTTGAGTCATTTCACTAACATTTTTAGCAGTTTATAAACCACACTACATTTCAAACAGTGCTTTAAAAAAGAGTACACAGCCAAGCATGATGATACACACCTGTAATCTCAGCACTTGGGAGGCTAAGGAATAAGGATTACCATACTTTGAGTCCCCCTGGGTTACACAGAGATTTCAAAGCCAGTCTGAATTACAGAGCAAGACCTTGTCTCAAACAAAACAAAATGAAATGAAACAAATCAAAACAGTATAATATCGTTTCAAAATAGGAAATTCTGTAAACTGTAATTTGCTATGCCATAAATTATCAAATTCTTTTCCTACAATATTACATTTCTAAACCTGTGTTAGAAAGTATTCACAATTAGTGGATATGTTCACATTCTTCTAAGTTTATAATAACCAGAGGACTACAAATAAATACATTACTGTGACTGAGAGTCTTCTTCTTCTTCTTCTTCTTCTTTTTTTTTTTTTTTTTGACTGAGAGTCTTAGTGCAACTATTTTTTTATGTTTTTGGGACAGGATCTTGTCATGTTGTGCAAACTGACCACAAACTTGCAATTCTCCTGCCCCAGCCTCCCATTTTATATTTTTAATATATTAGAAGTTTTGCATCATCTCAATACTGTGCATTAATTTTTTTAAAAGTTTAATTTAAAAAAATCAAATATGGATGCCCGTAGGGGCAATCAAATGAACAGATAATACTAATTATTCATTAATAATCCCAGAAAAATAATCCAAAAGCCAAGCAGATTTAAGTTGGTTGATGGATTTGTTTTGAAAACAGTTTGGCAATACTTTGATCAGAAAAATATATGTAAGTTTGTAAGATGGTTAATGTGCCCTATGGTGGTAATTAACTTATATAGCATATCTAATGCTATAAATTCAAATTCTGAACAAGGACTGGGGTAAAGCTTGATGGTAGAGCACTTGCCTAGTATGCATGAGGCCTTTGGTTTGGTCTTCAGAACAAAAGAAAAAGAAAAAAGTGGTCCAAACATGGGTAAAAGTGCCCACTTAGAGAAGAACAGAGGTGTGGCACAATGAGCATACAACGCAGATGGGGTGCTATGCCTCCTTTTACAGGTATCACCTGAATAAGTACACAGACAAGTCCTCTGACAACCCTACATAAGCATTACCATGAAGAATGGGCTAACGGTAACTTTGCGATGGCTAGGTGTTATGGCTAATATCTAGATGTGCACATAGATGGAGATGTGGGGAGTGACTAGATTATGAGAGTGTGGCATTGAATCATGATGTGTAACCCTAGATTAGTCCACTGAATAGTTTAGCGTAGTGCTATGTGAATGATGGACCTAATGAAGAGGGAAGACCCATCTTGGGTGTGGGTGGCACAAACCAACAGGCTTAGAGCCCAGATGGAATGAAATGGGAAAGAAGGGAGGCTGGCTTCCTGCTTGCCTTGCCATGGACTATTTCTCCTCTGCCATGCCACCCTGCCTTGGAGCTAGCCAACTAAGGACTGAAACCTCTAATAAACTGTGTGCTAAAGTAAACCTTTCCTCTTTTAATTTGTGGTGTCAGGTATTTTGTCCTAGCAAGGAAAAAGTAATTAAGGCAATATAAGTATTTTCAAGTCATTAGCTACCTCATTTACCTTGTACAATACCCCAAGGGTACTGACGAGCTTTGACCATCTTATTTCCAACTTTTACTTCATCCATACTTCCCACAACAGCAAAAGGCAAATGTTCCTAAAAAGGAACCATTATATCAATTAAGCTTATCATGACATAATAATGTGACAGCTGACCAACTAAAACTGATTTTACTAAGTGAAAAATCTATTAAAATCAGATAACTTGCTATGCCTCAGATTTTAAAACTTGGCCTTGGATATATGCCTATAAGAGTCATTCTTGGGTCCTATAAAGAAAATTATCTACTGAGCATCTTTGACATGAAAGGCACTAATGCTATAGGGAATACCAAGTCAGAGAATTTTAGCATAGGTGTTGTTTTCAGCAGTATATGTGTGCCTTAGAAGACAAAGACTATGCTGAAGAAGTTATATATATATATATATATATATATATATATATATATATATATATATCTGTATTTAGTATCTGCAGATATATATAGTCCTAATACAAAAGAATATATAAGTGATCAACATATACAGTGAATGTTTAAATTAAAAAAAAATCACAGTAAAAGACATATTGCTATTAACCTTCCTCAAATACTCCTTACTTTGAATATTTTGGAAACTGTTCTGAAGTCTTCTTTAGTGACTATCTTTAGTGACTAGGTATGATAAAAAATACAGTGAATGCTGTTACCTTGTACCATCCAACAGAAAGGCAGATTCTTAAAAATATTACAGTGAGTGTTCTCATTTGCCTTAGTCACCAGATCTGGCACCATGCAACATCTGGTTCTTTCCCAAAGTTAATTATCATGAAAGGTAAATGTTTTGAATTGATTCAGGATATAGTGACAGTCAGAGATTCAGACTTCTAGACTGCTTCAGAAAGTGGTTAAGAATGATAGAAAGCAAGTGTGTTTGAAGTGAGGGGGAGTATTCCTTTGGGAGGGGGTTCAATGACAATGTATCTTTTAATATAATAAATTTTTAAAAAATACAACTAAGAGGACTGGGGATTTAGATCAGTAGTATAAGTGCCTGCCTGGCAAGCGTGAGGTCGTGAGTTCAATCCCAGGTACAAAACAAAAACAAAAACAAAAACACAACTGAGCATTCACCATATTTTTGATCATCATCATAGAAAGTTCCAAACTGATGCTAGTAAAGTGACAAAAACTGAAAGGAGGAGGAGATCACTGGGATCAGGAAGGTATAAACCAAACTACACTAGAAGGATGGGATTTACTGGATCAAGAAAGCAGTGTAAAGAATGAGATTCTGAATGAGATGCAACAGTTTGAGTCAGGGGCTAGACTCAAATGAGTCTGAAGTTGAGGATCAATACAGGGGGAAAATCTAATGTAAAAAGTATATGTACTATAATTACTACTCACTAACTGATACTTTTATTTTCTTAGTTACTTCTTTCTGAAAATAATTGCAGGAGAGTACAAGAAATAAAATTAGATATAAAGACAATTCAACTTGTAGGAATCAAGAACACTTCATTTACAAGTCAGGTTTTCATAGACTTAGTTTAAATTTCTTAATATAAATGGGGTATGAAAAATTAAAAAGGAAAAGAGAAGGGAATGCACAATAACGGAATGTTTATGAACTATTTATTTCTGAAATTTTCCAATTAGACACAACCAATAGTATACCATTTAATCCTCACAACAATCCTTACAATGAGTACTACTGACCTAATCTTATATGTACATTGTTAGTCTCAGGGAAATTAATAACTTCCACAATCTCCCCAAGTCCCAAAACCAAAACACTTCAAACTACAACCAGACACTTAAGAAACAGTACCACACTTTTCATGAAAAAAGCAAAATAAAGACCTTGGTTGTCTTAATTACATTAAGTTAAAAGTCAGGTGGATCCTTCCCAGGTACACTGACACTGTAGAAGGTAAGATTAAATACCAGCGTCAAGAAATTCCTCAAATACATGAGGTTCTACAGCACTCCGTGGCAGGCTACACAATCTTCTCACATGTTCAAATAGGAAAGGCATCTTTCCACGCAATTAAATATGATCTCACAAATCTATCACTTTATTCAGGTGACCACAGAGAGGAAGAAAACGTGTTTCAAAAATGCCCTTTCCAATTTAAAATAAAATGTTTCATTCCCTTTTTGGAAATTTTGAAATTTTACCTTATTTGGAGTCTTTCTGGAAGACCCATGTAAAAATACATTACAGCTGTTCCCCTGCCCAAAATCTCCAGTGGATGCCTCAAATTGGGTGGTCTACCACCCTAACGAGACTATATGTACACTTTTCCTACACATACATACAAATAAGAATTGAATTCATAAATTAGAAATGACAAAATATTAACAATAGTAATAAATGGAACAGATATAACACACTGTAATAAAAGTCAAATGAATGATTTCTCAAATTCCTTCCTGTACTATACTTACCCTTCTTGTGATGATGTGAGTTGATAAAATACCTAGGTGATGAAATATCATCATACAATTCAAAATGGCACATGATGTAAAATTATGAATTATCTATTTCTGGAATTTTCCAGTTAACATTTTCAGTTTGCAGTTGATCATGGGTCAGTAAAACCTCAGGAAGCAAAACCTCCAATCAGGCAAATATGGACCAGAAATGTTAGTTATAAATAGCTTTATTTTCACATGTGAAGCAAACTTAGCATTTCAGAAGGAGCTTACATTCATTGCAGCACCGATGTGGGCAATGGTCTCATCATCGGCTGGAAACTGGTATATCTGGACACCATTACTGACCAACTCACTCATGAGCTTCACCTTAAACTTCTGTAATTCAGTTTTAGAAATTGTGTCTGCTTTGGCAATCACTGGTATAATGTTCACCTATTAACAAGAAAAAACACAAAATCTCATAATTGGGGATTTGTTTTTTAATCCTATAGTTATGATTCACACTAGTCAAAACCATTCAGTCACTGATAATACATTTCCTTGCCCCAAATCAGAGACTTGAGAATTATAGCCCAGCTTGCTGTATGCTTCTAAGATTTACTGGAATGTCACTCAGCCCATTCATTTAGGTAGCATCCATTGTTGCTTTCCATTAAAAACAGCAAGGATGAGTAGTTGCTAGAGACCCATGGTCCTAAGGCCTGAAAGTATTTACTACCTAGTCCTTTGCAGAGGAAGTACATATCCCTCTGACCCTGACAGACCCTGGCTATTTCTCTCTCTCTCTCTCTCTCTCTCTCTCTCTCTCACACACACACACACACACACACACACACACATTGCACAATCATTTTTATAGATATGGGGCTTATAATTGTTTTTAAAAAAGAAGAGCTCTTTTTGGAGTCATCTTTCAGTTAAGGTTAGGTTTTAAAGTCTCAATTTCTTTGTGCTCACTTTGGCAGCACATATACTAAAATGTCTCACTGTTTTTTTTACTATATTTTACAATTCAGTGATACATAAAATAAGTAAAGTAGAATAAACAGCTGAAATCATCTGCTTAATTCACAGAGAACACTTATTTCTTAGTAAACTAAGCATCAAGTAGTTAGGGTTAACTGATCCCTTGGCAAAACTAAGAAACAGGTGACAGTTGTTTTTCTACCTGTTTCAGCCCTGTCTCCACCCGTCAGAATGTCATCGTCAAGAGACACCTACCTCGGTGGCACAGGAAGGAAACTCTGCCAATACCAACTCAAAATGTTCCTGATACAAAGGAATAATTTCTTCAGAAGTACTAACTCCCATCACTGCCAGAAAGGAAGGGAGGTGGGATTGAGAAGACTGACTTACTTAATAAATCTAGTCCTGTAAGAGAGTAATGTTCCACAAAAGACTTATGTCTGCACAACTTGGAATTGTTCTTCATTTTTCAGTCAAAAACCATAGGTTAACCAGTCACAAGTGTCAAAGAGAATGTTATGGCTTGTGTTTAGATGTCTCCCCAAAACCTCATCTGGTAATGGGTGGAGTTTTTCAGAGGGGGCTGGATCTATAGTATGTGATGCATTAAGTGTGTATGATTACTAGATTAGTCCACTGATTGGGTTAGCATAGTTCTGAGAATGGATAATGAGAAGGCTCTTCCTGGGTGTGAGTGGTACCTGCCTTAAGGGTATGTAGCCTGTATAGACTATAAGGGACAAAAAGAGGGCTGCTTCTTCTTTGCTGCCTTCTACCCACCATGAACTGTTTTTCCTCTGCAATGTTCCTGGCCATGTCACTCTGCCTTAGAGCCAGTCAGCTATGGACTGAAACCTGAACAGATTGTGAGCTAAATAAACCTTTCCCTCTTTAACTTTGGATGCCTGGTATTTTGTCCCAGCAATGAGAAAAAGTAACTAAAGACAGAGAGTGAGATGACAATGCAATTTTCAGAATAATAAAAGTAAAAGTAATACTTATAATTCCTACTTTATCCTTAAATTTTTCTGTTTAATTCAGTTTCACTGGTTCAGTGTGTTTAATTCAGTTTCACTGTTTCAGTGTGTCTATTTGGATGCAATGGTTTTCCATATGCCCCAAAGGAGGTAAACATTTTTCCAACTATCTGTGAAATTAATGGCAGAAAATTTTCCAATAATCATGAATAAACAAGTCACTTGTTAAATTACTCACTGTACAAAGTTTCATGCCAAGTCCATACCTACTTAGTTCAATATTCTCTACTTAGATATTCAATGAAATGAGTCAAGTTATTAACTAATAATTACTTCCACAATAAACTGTGGGAGAGTGGCTGGTAAATCACTGTTTAAATGTCCCTCAGAGGGAAGGAAAAATACAGATGTTGTTCAAGATGATCATTTACTCCATTTGTATAGGATAAAGTAACTTTCTATATCAAGCAGTCAAGTAATTGGCATTAAGAACATATGAGAATGGTCTGGAGGAGGCCTAGGGACCTAACATTATCCACTGCTCTGTGCAACAAAGCAGGATGTCCCTATACCTGATAGGTGGCTTCTGGGTAACAGCTGCCCCTTCAGAAATAGATAGTACTGCATATCCATATATTAAGTGCCATATCTCATTTTTTTCCTTAAACCTGTAAGAAAGATTAGTTGTAATACTCTTATTTGGTTTGCACAACAGAAAGCTAAAGGAAAAATGATAAGGGAGCCCCAATTTCATTTCTCCCCTACCAACTGAACAAAGCAGAAAAAGGTAGTGACAATCAAGCAGGTGCATGATGTAGATGATCTTTTACTGTAACCACAAAACATTTCATTTTTGTTTGAATGAAATAAAACATTTTTAGAAAGGTCTTTCACAGTTTTTAATGGTGTACACTATGGACTTATAGCTAGGTGTTACAAGAGTCTGAAAGGTAGAACATGAGACAAGTACTTTCTCTCTTCTATTGGTTCCTGAACACCCACTAAAAGAACATATCTGTCATGCCAGCTTCATCAAGTTTTGCTAAATTCCAGGGACTGTGCCAAAAGTAAATCAACCTATGTGCTCATCCTTTGTTAGCAGGCCTCATACTTTCCATTTCCATTTTTAAGAAGTAGAACATCACAAACCCCTTGCATTTTAAATACTCATTTATACAACGAGTAGACAGGGTTATGAAAGTTGCATTTCTCAAATCATTATAGATTATGGGAGATTTCTCTTTTAATGTAAGATAATAACTAGTCTTTACCCATCTTTGAAACAAATATAAGAATCTGAAATAAGCTAATGAATACAAATTTTTTAAATAGCTCTCTGAATTTATACATAGCTCCTTGGCTTAAAAAATTCAAAAATGGTTTCTTGGTCTGGTCTAAATTAAAACACATATCACTATTACACAGGGTGAAACATTACACTTAATCTTGGTTGATGAAGTTCTTCTTACTTAACAGTATCATGAAGTGAAATCTGCGACAAATAAATCCTGCATTAAAAAATGTAGAGGATACTCATGACCTGGTATGCAATTTAAGCACTAAAAAAGAAGCTAAGTTTTATGTTAATATTTCTTCTTTGCATCTCATTTTCCATACTTAATTACTCTAGAAAATAAGATATAAACTTGTCAGATGTTGTAAAGTTGCATAGAATAAAAGCTACTTTAACTATATACATATATGTATATGATTATTATACATACTATACACACCTATCACAAAGATAATTTAATAGTTCACAAACACACTGAGTTCAGTAAGTTGATTCCTTTCCTATCCCACCTTGCTGTCCAGGTTCTTCATGGTTAAGAGGTCGAGTGTCTTCAAAGAGTGGCCTGTGGGGGTGATGAAGTAGAGGCACACGTGGATGCGAGAATCATGGTAGTTGAAGAGAGAGCGCTTGATCTTCAATTCTTCTTGGAGATAGGCCTCAAACTGAGCATTTATGTAGTCAATTATGGGCTGGTAGCTGAAAAGATCATTATTTAAATACAATGCAACATATATCTATGCTACTTTCCAAGATATCTGCATAACTCTCAAGTTTGAGGCATGCATTTTTACCAATTAATAAGCAGCTGGTATCTATGCTAAACACAAAACTTTAGCAACAGAACATAATGTATAGAACAGGCATTTACAAAGATAATATTCCCAACCATAAGGACAATCTATACTTGGAACAGTACCTAGTTTATGATTCACCCTTACATCTATTCATGTTGGATTCTAACAAAGGGACTGACACTTGCCAGATTGCTCAGAGAAGACAGGAGTCTAATTTGCAACCAAACTGGTACACAGTATATTGTTTAACTGAGAAAAGGTATAGTTATCAACTAAAGTCAAAGATTCATGTTGTAATGAAAAGCATTAATATAGTAAAGAGGAAAGGCATATATATGTGGAAAATATCTAATAAGTAATGTTGGCATAGTTTTATTTTCAGTTACTTATAAACAAAGACAAGGCCAATCACAATCTCCTCCCTAAGCCCTTGTCAGGTAACTTGTCCCTAGAACACTATCTTTCCTCTGGCTGTCTACACCACTCATTCTTCAGGATCCAAATTAAATCACACTGCATGAGAGCATAGCTCAGTGGTATACTCCACAGCTGTTAGTGTGTGCAAGGCTGTGGGTTCAATCCTAAATATTAGACAAAAGAAAAAGGAATCACAATGTCTCCATTAAAAAAAAAAAACCCAAAACTCACGTAAAGTACTTATCTATTCATAATTTTTAAAGAGACACAATTTTTGCTAGCAAAATAAAAGGAATTTTCTTATTTTATCTAAACAAACCCAAACCAAGAAAAACTAAAGCAAAGCAAGCATAATACATATAAAAAGTAAAGATGTACTTCTGGGATGAGGACAGGGCAAGGATACTCCCATTAAAATGGCAGTATGCATATCTTCCAAACTGCAGTCCAGCATAAAAATTGAAAAATGAAGCCTGTCTCCAGCTATAATGGAGTATCTGGTATGGACTTACCCTAGAGACCTGGACAAATCCAATAGAAAGTATAGAACTGTGATCACTGAAAAGGGAAAAGCAGGCGGGGAACCCTACAATTTCTTTGGCTTCTTGTGTGGAGACAAGCTTCCTTGGCAGAGTTCAAAGAGAGACAGGAAGAGCCTAATGGCTATGAGTGAGGCAGGCTAGGGCAGCTGGATTCTGTGGATAGGACACTGAAGAGAAAGGAGCTGCACAGATAGAAAGCTTTGAGGATATGGAGTGGGTGCCTCAAGCTGTGGCCAGGCACTGACCTGTACTAGGTGGCATTTCCACCTTACTGTAACAGAAGATGCTCCTCCCCCACTCAGCTAGTATACTTCAGTTTTTTTAGTTGCCCAGGTAATAAATAGTTCCTGTTCCATTTCTGGTTGCTTCTGGTCTCTTAGAAATGGCTGGTCACTGTGATGCACAACTGATTATTATGATACCTGTATAAACCAATCCCCAAATGGCAAGCCATTCTACCTCTGCACTTCCTGTTTGCTTATCCCACATAAGTCCTAGACCATCAGAAATCAGGGCCTGATATTCTGGGAATGATCCTGATCAGTGCCTGCTGACATAAATAAATCTGCCTCCAAATCCTGGGTGTCGTTTCAGTGTTTCTACTTGCCATTGCATCATGAAATTACTTTGTTAACTGATAAAAAACAGCCCAGTAAATGTTAATGTGGAAAAGCAAGTTAAAATTTATTTTAACTGTATAAACTTTATTTATTTAACTGTATAAACTTATACAGTTACATCTATTAGATATTTTAGTCAGAATTTAGCCAAAAAAATTCATATACCATGTATTTGGGCACTACATATATTTACTCTCATATCTTGTATTATTTTTTGCCAACCAGTTGCTGTCTGAATATATACTGAATATCAGGAAATAATTAAAACTACTTTTTTCTAAAATATATATTTTAATTATGTGATTCAAATTATTTCAAAGAAATTAGACAACTGTATACAAAAGTGTTTATTTGTTAATAACAAAATACCACTTAACTGTTAAAAATAATTAATTTCTGGGAGGAAATTATTACTATAAGGAATCCAAATCATAGTTTAAGGGATAAGAAGACAAATACCTTGATCCTGAAATAAGAAAACTTGTTTTATTACAAACACACATACACACTCACACAAAACAAACAAACAAACAAACAAACAACCCACCCCAAACCACATACCTTTCTTCTTTATTTATTTGGTCACCAAATCCCACTGTATTCACAATGGTCAATTTTAACCGAACATTACTTTCCTGGAGTTCATATGTCTGAGCTTTAAGTTTAACATCAGGGCAAAAATGTGAGTATTCATGTTCTTCAAAATTAGTATTAAATAATGTATTAATCAGTGTTGATTTTCCAATTCCAGTCTCTCCTGAAAAAAACAAAGGCATTGTCTTTACAAGTACATAGGATGACTGAGCAGAATTGTAAATGTAAACTGATAGAGTAGTTTCAAGGATCCCAAATATTTCAAAGATTAGGTTGTCTTAATGCTAAGGTTGTTTTTAAATCATTAGCAGACCAGAGAAATGCTAAATTACTCAGAGCTCAAGAACACTAAAATGTTTACAGAACAAAAGATTTAAAGTTTTTTTTTGTTTTTTTTAAAAAACCTAATAGAATTTAAACTGATAAAAATCCCTGGAACCATGATATGATCTCAAATTGATAACATGACCATCATATTATTCATACAGAGAGTAAGTGAATGCAAGGCCCTTATAGGAAATGCTCAAGAGGGGTTGCTGGCACTCACCCACACAGAGAATGTTAAAGTAGAAGCCTTGCTGTATGGATCTGTTGACAAGCTGATCAGGCAAACTCTCAAAACCAACATGGCCACACATAGTCAAGGAACGAATAGTTTCTCTTTTCTGAAGGCAAACAAAATTGAGAGCAACAATTAAAATAACTTGACTGAAATAAGACATATGTGTACTTGAAAGGATATATATAATTTATGAAAGAGATTAGAGATTTTATAATCATTATCCCTCACCTGGGATACAAGTGAATAAGTAAATTTTGAGAATTCACTTAGAAACCCAAAACACTTTTCTTAACCCTTTTAAACTACAACAGTCCAGCATAATTTATAACATTAAAATATTTGGTTTCCTAAAATAAGAAAATATTCAAAGAAATATGGCACATACACTCATAAAATGGAGAACTTAAAATTATTAAATATGATCAACTACTATTTTGAAAGACAAAGAGTGGTAACTAATAAATAGTGAAAATAAAATAGAATGATAAAAATATTGATTTAAAGAAAGACAGGAAAGAAGAAAATGAAAGAACAAATAGGACACACATGAAGCTTGAAGAGGACCTAAGGCAAGTTCTTCCTTGCTAGCTTCGAGGAGGGGGAAAGGGGCCAGGAATGTTCTCTATGAGCTGATGACACCCAAGCCTGCAAGGAGGTAGATTCTGCCAATAACCTGAAAGAGCCTAGAAAGGCAGGCCTATATAAGAAGCCTGGACACTGATACCATGGGCAACAGACTGAGCAGAAAGACTGTGGGCTGTGCCTGACTTTTTGATCTGTAGAATTGGGAGCTGTTTAAAACAGAAAGTTCATGATAATGTGTCAGGTAGCAACAGGAAATCGGTAAACTACATCTTCAGTGCCCCATGACTCACTCTGTCAGGTAAGCACATTATTGTTATCATTTTTTTACAAAGAGTGAATGAAAAAGCACTATGCTTCCTATGAGTATATTCAAGATTAGAACACTTGCTAGTGTTCTTTACACCCAAGTTAAACTAAATGGCTTCTAGAATTCCCTGCCTGTGTAAAATTACGTTTTTAATGTCACAGAACCAAAAGAAGGATTTAAAAAATGAAGGTGTGGTCTCCATGATTTAAATGCAGAGGAGGGGCCTGAGCAGATGAAATTAAGTCATAGCTACTCCATATCTGTCAATGAAGACAGCAGAGACGAGACTGACAGTAATCTTAGCAAAGCAAAAAGTCTACAAGGTAATAAAGATAGACAAGACTGTTATTACCAATTACTGGGAGAAAAGGATGGTAGTCTGGTGGTTAAATTCAGATTTATCAAAACTATGGGGATCTTGGCATGTAGTGAAGATGAGAAACACGAAGAAACTATAATTATTGGAACACAGAACTAAAGGAAGTCAATTTTATTAACATGCTTCTGCTTGCAATTTTGTTTCAATGAACAACATACCTCTTTGATCAGATTAAACTTACCAGCTTTTAAAACATAACCTTTAATACGAATTACCAAAACCATTCTTGCAACACAGACAAACTCAAAAGATCCTTGGAAGCATCAGGTCTAATCTCACAGCAGGTAGCATTGGCTGGGGCCACCCAGTGGCTCTCTGTACTCTGACACCCACAGCTCTCTGGCCCTCCACAGTTTGCAATGTGCCTAGCAAAAAACAGTGCTAGTCTTTCTATAGGACGCTGTTGAGACACTTGAAATTCTAATTTGCCTAATGCCAAAAAACAGATCCCCCAAAATGAAAAAGAAAAGAAAAAGATTGCTTAATGTCTAATAGGATAGGGGATAGGAATATTGTGAATATTTAATGATTAATAAACAACAATGAATTGATGCTTCATTTGAATCAACAGAAAAATTAAGTCACAGTCAAGGTAACCATAAACAAAAGTTCTTCCATAAAATTCTGTAAATCCTCTCAGTTATAAATTATTTTTAAATCACGGCAATGAGCGAACAATATAATCTGTGCAAAAGGTAGACTCACCCTTTGTTCACCACTGGATACTTGTGAGGGCATGGATGCAAGTTTTGATGCCATCTGAGACTGAAACAGCTAGAAAGGAAAAAAAGAGACATAATAAAACAGATACCTTAACCATCAACCTTTACCTATAAAATATATTTGCATTAGAAATGGGTTCTAATATTGTCATTATCAGTAAATCTTGACCTGTCAAATCCATACTATGGGAACAATTATGGCTATCTTGCTACTTAAGTAAACAAAATACAATAAATAAAATACAATGTTCAACATACACACTATATGCTTGTACACATAACGATGGGGACTAGGGAATATGAAGTAATATTTTATTATACTAGCGACCAGGCTACATGACTGGGATCCTGTGGTCTCAAGGCCAATGTAACCTTGCTTTAGGGACAAAGAAGTAAGTGGAAGCTGTCTGCTTTCTGGCTGTGCAGGGAAGGCCTATAACTGCAGCACCCCTAAGGCCAAGGTAATGCCTGCTGAGGACAGTGTAAAGAAGGTACACATGTGGGTATAGGAAAGAACCTGCTCTCCATTAACTTGTCCTATTCACTACAGTTGGTGTTCCAAGAAAAGTACACCCCCCTTCTGTGTTCCTTGCTTGCTAATAAAAGTGGGTCAATCTTGAAGACTGTTGTACCTGTCCATTAGAGGCAAGTTCCTTCTAGTCCCTTCTACTGTGGGTCTGATCAGGCCCCAGTAAACACACATGCAAACATATAAGGTATCAGTAAACTCCCATTCACAAGGAGGAGGGCAATGAATGCTACTTTTATTTAAAAGATTTAAATACTCTATGAGTCAAGGAAGCACCCAAAATTAGGCATGTTCCACTGCAGCATACCCAGGAAAACAAAAATGTTAAGAATGGCCCAACTATAATAACAGCTGGAAAAGTAGGGACTTTAAATCTGAACAAGTAGCATGGCATCTGATAAACATAAAAACAATGATCATTTATAGAACTTCTACTCCATGGCCATCAGTGTGCTAACTCACAGTACATTTCCTTATTTAACCCTTATTAAAAAATCTGCATTACACATACTATTATTCCCACCGCCTAGATGAGACGATTAAGAATTCAACAAAGTGAGTTATCATCAGAGACAGTAGGCTATAGACACAGGTTTGATCTGACTGCAAAGCTGGTATTTCTTCTATTGTCCAAAGTTGCAAACCATATACACAGTGACTGTAAGAAAAAGAGAATGAGGGAAGAAGGGTATAGGAAAAGCTATGCTAATTTCAGGGGACTGCTATCCTACTTTTGAATGCATCATGAGATACTGAAAAAATGGAGCATCTTTTTGTTAAAAGGAGCTAGGGGGTGTAGCTCAGTAGTTGAACATTTGGCTAACATGGAAGGCCTCAGATGGATTCTCAGCATGAAAAAATACAAAAAGAAAGACAAGAAGAAAGAAAAAAAGAAATGAAAAGAAAGGAAGCAAGAAGGGAAGGGAAGAGAAGGGAGGAAGGAAAGAAAGAAAAGAAAGAAGAAAAGAAGGAAGGAAAGAGGCAGGTAGGCATATAGGGGGGTTAATATGGATATATTACTTTTAAAAAATGCAAACAAGGAGAACATAGTAAAAAACGAGTTCCCTTCCCATCAATAGTTCCTTTGGAGGCTGGGGATTTAGCTCAGCTGCATTAGCACCTGCCTTGCAAGCTTGCAGTCATGAGTTCGATCCCTGGTACCAATTAAAAAAAAAAAAAGTTCCTTTGCACCTCAGGTCTCTTTCTGGAAGGCCATTAGCATCTCATGCACTCTTCCAAATAAACTGCATAAATCTGTGCTTACATACACATGCAGGGTTCCTTCATGTATATAATCATAGAAGCAAATTTGTTTCACACTGGTTTTTTTTTTTTTTTTTTTGGTTCCATTTCCCTGGAGACCCATATAATGATGTAGACACACCTTACTCTATGGTGTAGTATCCTATTCCATACAACAGTACAGTATACACGGATGCTCTATCAAGACAGTCTTGTCTGTTATTACAGTGAAATGTGCTACAACAAATAGCTTCACTTAAGTGTGACGAAAGGGAGAAGCTTACTGCTATGCTCTTACACCCCTCCATGAGCGAAGGGGGGAAAGAGATAGATAGATAGATAGATAGATAGATAGATAGATAGATAGATAGATAGATAGATAGATAGAGACTAATGCCATTACTGGATACAGAATTCTAACAACAATCATTGTTCTGGTAGAATAAGCTTGGCTGACCTTGTGACCTAACACTATATCATTGAGCATTTTCAAATCTTTAGTAGCTAACCTAACACATTCTTTCAATGTAAAATGATTCCATGCAGCGAAAGCTCCATGGCAAACACAGAGGTACTGGTTGTGTTTTCACAATCTGAAAAGTACATAGTAATATAAAGCATATCAGAACTGGCCTAAGGTATTATTTATTCATTTTGGTCAGTGGGACAGAGTCTCACTGTAGTCCAGGCTGACCCTGAATATGCTAAACAGCCCAGACTGGTCTTGAACTCTTGATCCTCCTGCCTCAGCCTCTGGAGTTCTAGGAATACAGAGTATAGCACCATACCCAGTTATTTTTTTAAACAATGTATATACTTCATTTTAAATTCTCTATTCCCTGCTATTCTGAAAATTCCCTGCATGCCCTGTAATCATGTGGCACATAAGCAGTGGGTCACAAACATCTTCTGTGTAGGACAGAAAAGAAGTGAGAGTCACTGGAAACTAACACTGATGGATACAGATATTTGGAGGAGGAGGAGGTTGTTGAAGGCAAGGGCAGTTTTCAAAGTAAGCAATACCACTGAATTTAGGAAAGAGGTATTTTCTGTGGTATAATCTTAGATTATACTTTTGAGCAGGGAACAATGACAAATATGTGATATGTCAAAGAAAGAAGGAGTCATAAAAACTGCACTCACAGGCAGGGTGGACTAAGGAAATACAGAAGAAAACTGTATCTTGTGGATGTGGGAAGATTCTGTGGAACTAAATCTCCAGGCTTACTGAAATGAAAAGTAGATGACTCAAAAGGCACACGCTTCATGCAGGCAAGATGACAAGAAAGCCAACTACATATATGGAATCATTTACTAAGTCCCGGAAAAGCAAATGGGAGAGAAGCTGGAGGAAAAGAAAGGCAGAAAAAAGTTTCTTATTAGAACTTATAAGTGATAAATATGGAGAAAAAAGAATTGTGATAGGTCTGTAGGAAGTCATCCAAAACACACTTTTCATTTACTCTATAAGTGAACATAGTATTTAGCAGATAGCTTCACATTTTAAGGGCAGAACAGAACACAGGTACTGTGGATCAAAGCCAAGTAAGCCAACATTCTTGCAATGTAGTACACAAAGGAGACCTATGTACAACAAAAAAAGTGGATGAGACACTCAGGGTACAAAGAACTCTGCACAGAAGACACTGAGCAGAAAAGGCTGAGCTGAGAACTGAAGAAGCAGCAGGAAAATCAGCATGTGCAAAAACATGCAAGTGTTACAGGGTTTGGAAGTTGCAATGAACCCTCTATCATGTAAGGCTGAGGAAGCTGTTCAAGTGCAAGGACAGCAAAAGTGAGGCTGCACAGCGTACAGGAGGCTGCTGAGTCTCTTGACCTTTGGAGTGACTTCGTGAGTGCCTCCAGTTGTCTTAAACTAAGGTCACAGGATAGATGTTATTGTGAAAGAAATAGGAGATGAATCAGCATGAGTCTGATGTGGTTTTGGAAACACAGTAGTCCACCTTTATGGTGTGTCCCCAAACCCCTAGAGGATGAATTAAACTATGCAAGGACAGTACTAAACCTTGTAAAACAATGTCTATTCTATTTCAACCAAGCACTTACCATGAATTATGGCTTCACTTTTGCAGTGTGAGGTGCAACAGAAACACTCACACAAATTTTTTCCTTCTTTACAATTTCACAGATTTACTTTTATCATAGATATTTGCAACCTCAGCATATGAATTTTTCTCCCCTTATTTAGTCTAGAACATTTGCCTTGTTACCAAGAGGAAGCAGTTTTTAGCTTTTCTTTGACATATCTGATTACCAGTATCATTAATCTTGCACTTTGGGGCAATGATTGAGTAAAACAAGGGTTACTTGAATACAAGTACCTTGACATTCAATCTGCTAAGTGTTCAATAGGTGGGTAGAATATACATCCAGGATACATTGGACAAATGATTCTTGTCTTGGGCAAGACAGGATAGCACTGTATTTCATATGCTAGTCAGGATGGTGTACAATTTAAAACTTATGAATTCTTTATTTCTTGAATCTTCCCTTTAATATTTTTAGACTGTGATGACTATGGGTAACCAAAATCTTAGAAAATGAGACCACAGAGAAGGAGGGACTACTGTACCGAGTTTAAGACTCTTATGGAGTTTCTATTTTATTAGAGGAAAGCAGGTAAAAAAACAAGGCATAGCACATGCTATGTAAGAGAATGATAAATGCAATAAAGAAAAATAATGCAAGAAAAGGAGACAGGAAGTGTAGAGCTGGCTTGGGCGAGGAGACAGATGCCATTCTGAGCAGGGGAGTTAAGGAAGATCTCAATGGAAGGTGAGGGTTCTGCAATGATCTGAAGGAGTCAAAGGAGCAGAGAAGGAGGAGGATGCAATGACGTTCCAGGCAGAGGGGAAGAACAACGGTAGAGAATCAAAGGTAGGTATGTGCCTGATGAGTATGAGGAGCAGGAAGGAGATGAGGGCAGCTGGAAAACAGAGGGTGGCTGGGTGCAAGAGAGAATGGTAAAGAACAGAGTGCCAGACCAGATAAGGCTTTTATGGTTTCTTTTAAAGAAT
Organism: Hydrochoerus hydrochaeris; assembly: GCA_004027455.1. Taxonomy (NCBI): domain Eukaryota; kingdom Metazoa; phylum Chordata; class Mammalia; order Rodentia; family Hydrochaeridae; genus Hydrochoerus; species Hydrochoerus hydrochaeris. Next base: position 156,551 of record PVLA01004415.1, read on the forward strand.
TATCTATGAAACATTTTTAGCATACAAATATTTATGCTAAAATGTTAACTATTTTAAAAGGTCCACTACAGTTATTATGTTTATAGTAGATTTTAAAAAATGACAACCAGAGACAGTATCAGTTAAGAGGTCATTTCATTAATCCAAAGAGATCATGGCAGCTGGTTATCCATACAAGAAGTAAGATATGATCAAAATGTGGGTCAATTTCAAAGCTTGAAACAACAGGACTTGGTGAAGGTTCAATGTGGGATATGACAGAATATATGGAAAATAGTTCCAAAGTTTTTGGCATAAGCAAAGGGTAAGGTAAAGCTTCCACTCAATGGAATTGGAAAGAATGGAAGAGGATTGGGGAAGATCAGGAGTTCACTTTGAAACACGTTATAATGAAGATGGCTATTAGACATCAAAGTGAAGACACTAAGTGGTTACTAGATCAAATCAAAGAGTACAGATACCTGGACTAAAAGTGGAAATTTTAAAAACATTGATAGATAGCCAGCACTGAGTACTATGTGATGAAATCATCTGGGAGGTGAGGGTACCAAGGTCAGGAATTACAGAATTGAGCCGGGGGGACTCCAACATTTAAATGCTGGCACACTGAGAAGAAGTAGCCCCAAGAAACCAAGAAGAAATAGCCAATAGGAGTAAAAGAAACCAAGGAACGTATGGAGTCCCATTTCAGGGAGCTTATCCTGAAGTGAGAAGAGGCAGACATGCTATGAAGGAGAGAAATGTGACAGCAGCAAGGGGTGGGGTGGTAGTGACAGGGAAACTTTCAATGAAGGTCCAAACACAACTCAAAGAAGACAATTTTTTAAAACAATTGTACTGCAACAACTGATCCCTACATGCAAACAAAATGAACTATGTATATGATTCATACACTGTACTATATTCAAAGTTAAATGGATTACAGAGCTAAAAACTTCTAAAATAAAAGATATAAAATTTCTGTGATATTCAGTTAAACAAAGATTTATTTATTACAACATCAAAAGAATGACCTGAAAATGAAAAAGTGATCAACTAGATTTAAATTAATAAATGTGCTTATTAAAAGCTATTCTTAAGAGACTGAAAAGATAAGATACACACAGGGATAAAACTTTTGTCTCATAAAGGACTTTTATAAGAAATATATGTTTAAAAATACTTTTACAACAATTAGACAATAACCCAATCAAAAGTTGGGAAAAGAGTCTGAAGGTGTATCTTAGCTGTAGAATGCCTGCTTAACACGCACAAGCCTGAGTTTGATCGGTAGCAATGCAAAGATGGAGGGGTCTGGACAGGCATTTTATCAAAAATGGCAAAAAATCCCCAAATGAAAATTTGTTCAACATCATTAATCACTAGGAAATACAAATTAAAATCACAATAAGGTACTACTATATACCTGTAAGAATGACTAAACAACAACAATAAACCCTGACAAAATCAAGTACTGAGAAGGATATGGAATAACATTCATTACTGGTAGGAATGCAATATGGTACAGCCATCTTGAAAAATTCTGGCAGTTACACATTAGGTCAAACACATACTTATCATACCACCAGGAGATCCCACTCCCAGGTACCAACCCAAGAAAAATAAAAATATAAAAACTTATAAGTGAATATATACAGCAGTTCCCTTCATAGTTTCCCAAAACAGTAAATAATCCAAACATTAAATGGGGAAACGGTGACTTAATTGTGGCATAGACACAAGTAATGGAATACTACTCAGTAATAAATGGCACAGTACTGCAGACCTGTAATCTCAGTGCTCAAGAGGCGGAGGCAGAGAGATCACTGTGAGTTTGAGGCCAACCTGGGTTAAAAAGTGAGTTGAAGGCCAGCCTAAATTGCCTAATAGTGAAACTCTGAAAAAAAAAAAAAAGGAACGTGCAAACAGTACATGATGAAACCATAAGAGAGGTCAGTAGCTGCAGTGGCAGAGCACCTGCCTAGGATGTATGTTTAACATCCAGCACCCTAAAACCACACATACAATTCACATAAGTTTTATACTAAAACAGGCAAATTTTACTATAAAAAAAATTCATAAAAATGTAACAGAAGTTCCAGATTAAAAGGTAAGTCAATCAATATAGGAAAGCTGTAGCTAACAAAAACTAATGAGAATATCTAAAGATAAAATTATATATATATATATATATATATATATATATATATATATTTGTAAACAAAAAATGCACAGTGAAATCAGAAATGCAAAACATAGCTAAATATTTTCTCCAACTTTTGAAAATCAAATTATGTATGTTAGGGTCTTTCTTCCCTTAGAGGGACGCTGAAACCATAAATTAAAATTATTTTCTATACAATAGAATCTTTGTTGCTATATGAGAAATAGTCTATCTTCCACTAAAACACAGAACCCATAGAAAGGATCTCAATGACCCATGTCAATGGAAAAGTTGGCATGACATCAGTATACATGTATGGCTGTAAAAGGCTATTACAATGAATTTTTCTTGTGGCAAAAGATGCAAATTGCTAGAGCACCACGTAACTGGCAAAGCCATGTGTGAGGGCCTGGGGCACACAGGTCTAAGACAACAGAAACCAAACAAGAGATACTTGTTTCATCAAAAGTGAAAATGTTGACTCTCATTAACAACAAAATTAACAGTACTCAACTCAGGAGTTGGAAGCGTAAAATGTGATAATACTTTAAATAAAGTACCTGCCATAGTGAATGCACTTCAGCATTTGGTCACATTTGTTCACACAAAGCCACAAAAGACAAATCCTTAGGGGGGAAAAATCCTTCAGTATTCTGATATTTGTGAAGATCTACAAAATTAAACCACAAAAAAGGTAAAAATTATGTCCAAAGCAGCTGAGTCATGACTACAGTTTCATTTCATTTAAAAAATGTACTAAAATTTTATTTTTTTCAAGATTGATTAAAAACTTAAGTTTATCTTAGTTGTAAGGCAATGTATAGCAGGTCTAACACAGTGTACATCTTCTTCCTGCCTTAAATGCCTAGCTAGCCCCTCTCTGCTAATCCATGGCCATCATTTAATATTTACCTGAATATTAAGTAAAAAAAAAAGAAAAAGAAAGAAAAAAAGAAAAGAAAATACTTGCACTCATTTAAAGCATAATTACATGAATGTTTTATTTTCCAATGGTTCATTTTAGTAAGTTGCTTAGAATTAGAATAGTCTCTATAGAAACAATATTATAAACAGTCAAGTGCTAAATAAGTCTGAAAATGCCTTATTTTTAATCTATGATACATACGGTATTTAGTCTTAAGACTGTTTTCAAATCAAACAGTAGACTAAGGATAAAGCATATTTGTTGCCTTCTTAGAAAGGCTAACTTTAGATAGTGCTCCCTCTCCTCCACTCATCTTTTCTTTTCTTTTCGTTTCTTTTCGAGACAGGGTCTCACTATTTAGTCCAGGGTGCTCTCAAACACATAATGCCTCAGAGTGCTGGGATTACAATAGGTGATGCATTTTCAAGCATGGGAAATTATCCCATTCCCTAGAGAGGGCAGAAATTGGTTCTTGGGTTTCTTGTCTTTTGTCTCTACCCTCAAAGCTCAACCCCATCAGAAAAAAATTTCTGATCAATTAAGCAGCTTGTCCCTATGGGTCAATTTCTCAATTGTGATCAACTACTGTGGATCAAGTTCAAATGTCTTTCAGTGATTTTATTTTTGAAAAAAATTTCGCTTCATCTCTCCTGAAAGACTGATGTTTCTTTCAAGATAAACTGCATCCTACTGTATAGTCAATACTTCAAACTCTACTGCCTATTTTGCATGTGAACTTCAGCCTGGTTCTATCATTCACTTAGATTCACAGGATAGATCTAATAACACTCATCTTTTCCCTTGGTTTCCAACATATCCAAGTTAACCATGATGATTCCAACTTCTGCTTCCTGGAACAAAGATAAAAATAACAAATATAAAGCAAAGTGTATTGTGATTATTAGGGCTCATGCAAGTGGCACAGTGGATTTGGAAATATTGTCAATTGCCTGTTGCTACATGCAGCACAACATCCTGTTAACTACTCTGTTTTGATGTTTAGTTTTAGTAGAACATCTAGGGACAAATTCCTAAATTGAATATATTTAAGACACAAATTATTCAGTTGTCCAGATTTTATTCTTCAATACTGAAACTCTCCCACTAATGAGAATTTAAATTAGATCAGTTTGAGATTAAATCTGTTAACTTTAATTTTTCTTCTGAGAGTACAATAAATAAAAATGATTTAACAAATGCAGCCCTAGGTAAACCTTGGAATAGGCAAAGTTTGCATTTAATCTTTCTCTTCCTTCCTCTTTGGGGTCCTTCTAACTCCAAGACTTCTCAGTCCTGCTCTAGGTCAAAATTACCTACCTGTGTTTACTCCTAACAAACCTCTGATATTTTTGACTCTCAAGATTTCAGCTGGCATTGGGAAAATAACCAGGGACCAGCCTGCTTTGATGTATCTATACTTTTACAAAAGCTTTAGAATTTTATCATGTCTATAAAGGCATGCAACATAAATGGCAAAATGTGGATTTCTAAACCCACCAAGTCACTGTCCTGAAAAATTTGTCAACAGGGGAAAAATTTCCTCTATATGTATACTGGCTTATTGAATAATCCTGCCTTATAACAAAAATATTTTTAGTTTTAAAAAATCACTCAAGTGAATGAGTCTGGCCTAATTCAAGGCTTTAAAGCAATGTTCCTGCTAAATACCACATGAGCAGTTAGACAAAAAAACTTCTATCTGATCATGAAAAAACTGGAGACAGACTATTCGCAAAACACTTAAGGTATTCATCAATATACTCTATATCTGGTATTTCACAGCTTAGACATCATACTCTCTTAAGAAATAGTCCTTTCTGTCTGCATAAATATGTCCCACACAGAGGATAGAATGAATGTGATCAATTCCTGAGAGAGAAAGGTAAAGGTAATCAGGGAGATGCTCATCAGTTCTCTCATCTTATCATTGACAAATCCCTTGGTTATGTGACAATAGGCTGCCTAAACTAGCTCAGAAGGGCTAGGAAGCCCACCATAACTGGCCAGACCTTCAGGGCCCTCCTCACATCCACATTCAAACAGAAGTTAGGGCTCTTCATCCTCCCAACCTGAACTCCTTACTCCTCAGGATATATATTTTATTTTTTGACATATGGCATTATTTTAATTCCTGTTTCAATTATAGTACACAGGTCTGACATTCCAGAAAATAACTCCATGCTGCCAATATAATTTCAATTTCTAGTATAAGTAGTAATTTCTATTTCTAGTAATAGAAATTTCTAGAATTTCTATTTCTTAAACACATCCTTGATTAACTAGGTGCTTGCTGCACAAGCTTTACTAAACAACCACATGTTTGAGGTGTGTATTGTCTCAGTGCCAGTTAAATAGTAATTAGGACTGTCTGGAAAAAGATTTAGATAATCTTAAAGGGACTATGGTTGAGAAAGCATATCTTTACCCCTGTGTCGTGCAGATGCTACACAAACATAGCCATTTTTTTTTTCCCTAAACAGGGTCTCCCGAAGCCACCAAGTTTTCCAGGCTCAGCTCAAACTTGCCATCCTGCCTCAGCCACCCTCAGAGCTGGGATGACAAGTCTATGCCACCAAGCCCAACATCCCAGTTTCTCTTGTGGAAGTGACCAGCATCTCCCCTGATGAGAGTCAGAATGAAGTAGGAGTGACTATCAAAGCCTGGGTTTACTTTTTCTCAGCTCCACTGCTCCCGCAAGATAGCATTTCAAACACACTCTTCACTTTATACCTTTCCTTTTTCGTCTCAACCTCAGGTCATTTTTAAAATGTTTCCCCTGTATTTCATTCCATAACTCAAAATCTCTCAGAGTCTAAAAAGAAATTGGAAAATCCTAGAATTCCCACTATAGTTAATTCATGGTTATTGAGGCAATATGACAACCATTATTTCGCAAAATAGATGCTCTTAGATATTCCCTAAAAGGAGCTTGATAAACAGAAAAATAACGGGCACTGTTTCAGAATACCCAGGACTCAGGATTCTCTAAAGAGGCAAAACAAATTGTGTAACTTCTTTAGCGTGACAGCAATGTTTGCAAGCAGTCAAAAGCACACTGGTATGTATGTATGAAAATGACTGGTATGTATGAAATGGCATTATTTAAATATAAACAAACATCAAGAAAAAATATTTACCAAAATATAATTCTAAACAATCGTAATGTTAGCAAACGAAAACTCACCTTTAAAATATGTTCTGGGGGTAACTGTATAATGTAATAAACTCTGAATTTTCTTATATATATCTAAACTATTCAATTAAATCCTCAATGAAAAATGAAAAATCTTGGGCTTTTTCAGAAAAAAAATTAGTTGATTTCAAGTTTAACTGCCAAAGACAAAACTATAAAAAGAGGAAAAATACTGGAGCAAAACATGCGTATTTACTGAAAGTCATACTAACAAAGTATAAGTACTATATCCCAAGCTACTAAACTGTGATATTCATGTTCTTAGGTTTTTAAAGTTTGTTTTAAGAACTAGGTGTGGTGGCCCAATAGCACATGCCTATAATCCCAGCACTTGGGAGGCTGAGGAGAATCCTAGGGAGTTTGAGTCCAGCCTAGACTATGTAATGAATTCAAAGCCAGTCTTACCTATATTGTGAGAACAAAGTGAATTTCAAATCTTTTAGCTGTGTATGTTATTATGACTATGAAAGATGTGATTACTATTTCTGTGTTCTTCAAATCAGTAAGTAGTACATGTAAAACTTACATAGTGTTAAAATTTTAAAAATAAAACATCCTCTAACTCAAACTTTCTCAATATAAAATCAGAAAATATGATTTAAAGTTCTCTGAAAAAGTACTGAAAATCTGATTATTCTGTATTAGAATACTCAAAATCTTAAAATCTTAATATTGTTGAAATTGTACAGTCAATATAGATTCTTTTATGAAGAAAATCTACTCTGTAGTGCAATATTAACATTTAAGAGCACTCTTTCCTTATACATCAAAATACATAAATCAATGCATGCAAATTGTTTAGAACTAGATTAGGATGCAAATCAGTCTGTGAACACTGAAAAGCTATGATACAATATATAGCTTAGGGAAAGTAGAGCTTCCTTAGAGCATAAATACTGACCAACAAATAGTTCCTGGATGTCCATGAGCATTATAACATTCATTTAACATTCAGCAAGAATAAAAATTTCAAAATGGACATATTTTCCATAAAAAATAATCAACGCCTGTCCTCAAAACACACTACTGTGGCTATGGAGGATGTGGAGGATAATATAGGTTAATCTTCCTGAAGACAGATTATATAATTGAAGAGGGGAAATGCAAAGCTTGTTAAAATGTACTTGACGTAAAAAAATTAAGCAACACTATAAATACAAATTAGAAAGTACTGCAAGGTAGCATATGACGGACAAAGTGTCAGAAGAAGTGGTCTCTTACATTCCCAACGATTGGAGCTCTAGAAGAGGCAAGTCATGAGCTACATCTTTCATTATACTATAATGATTATAGGATCCCCAGATAAGAGAGATGGGAATGTGCTAAGCATGGAGGTGGTAATTAACCACAGGACATGAAAGAATTAGAATTACAACATTAAGACAGAAAGTAAAGCAAGCAAGAGAAAGTCTTTAAAATACAAAAACTATTCTCCCTGAAAGATAACTGAAAAGGAAAATGAATTCCACAGCATTGCAGCTAAAGAGGCAATAACAAATACTAATAAGAATTGCAAAGACTTAGGTGTTGTGCAGGTTAATCTTGATTGTCAACCTGACTGGATTAGAGGACTCCTGGAAAAATCACCAGGAGATAATTTCTGGAGGAAGTAGGTCATGGGAGCATGACCTGAGGAACTATAGTTAGTACCTGGTCTCTTCCTTTCTAGCTCTTCTCCTACTACTCAATTTCCTGGATGCCATGAGTCGAGCAGCTTACCTAGCCATGCTCTTCTACCAAGATGCTTTTGTCTTGCCATCAGCCAACCTTTGAAACCATAGGACCACATAAACCTTTTCTCCTTTAAATTGGGTATGTTAGGAATTTTGTTCTAGCAACAGAAAGCCAGCCATTTCAAAGGTATTTAATACAAGTTTGAAGTGGAAAAGTATGGGTATATTTCTCAGGAGGTAGAAAAAGGTAGTCAGTGGATTGTATTTTAACATTATCTTGGGCTGGGGATTTAGCTCACAGTGTCATAAGTGCCTGCCTGGAGAGCGTACAATTGTGAGTTCGATCCCTGGTACCACAAAAACAACAACAACAACAACAACAACACATTATCTCAAGACCACTACTGCAATCAGCAATAGTTAATTATACAGTCAAGCTCTACTGAAACATAAAATGAATGCAATCACTAATAAAGAACATATGGTGATAATGGCAGAGACAGTACAACACAGAGTAGATCTTACCATTGCTGGTAAGACATTAAACCTGTGTACTTTTAATGTCCTTGTCTATTAAAAAAAAGAAATCTGTTATGGTCTAAGTCTAAAATGTACTCCAAAAGTATGTGTTTGAACAGTGACTGCATCATTGGGACATCAGTAGCTAAATGTGCCATTAGAAAGAGGGGCCTAGTCAGAGGTGGAGCAATGGGGACTTGACCTAGAAAGCTATTCCCATCTCTCTCTGCTTCCTGGCCACCATGAATTGAGCACCTTTTCCTCTGCCCTGCTTTTCTCACTGCATCCAGTTCTTGTCTTAGACCCAATCAACCATGGATTGAAACTGTAAAGTATGATTTCATGATAAAAACCTCTTCTTTAAATTGTGGATGTTGGATATTTTGTTCTAGCAATGGGAAAGTGACTAGAACAGATTTTAGTACTAGAGAAGTAGGGTAATTTCTGTGACTATACCCAACCAAGATCTAGAAGCCTTTGAAACTGGTTCACAGGAAGTTTGGAATGGTCTGGAAGTGCTGGTTAGAGAAGCAGTAAACCAAGACTGATGGGAGAGTCTGGTCAAAATTTAGAAGACAAGAATGCTGACAAGAATGCAAGCTTTAGGTTGGGATTTAGCTCAGTGGTATAGCACCTAACCAGCAAGAGGTCCTGAGCCTGATTCCCAGTACCCCCTATCCCAATAAAGAATGCAACCTTTTGAGAAGCTCTGAAGCTGGGAACAAAGCTCCACTGGCAGCTAGACCAGAGGCCATGTGTATTACTTTCTGGCAGAAAATTTGTCTTCAATTTACCCATATCTAAGACTCTGTGGGAGACTCAGATTAAGTGAATGTACTGCTTAATCTGCTGGAGGAATTTCAAGTCAGCCCAACAATCAGGCAGTGGCATAGGTACTGTCTGGGACTTTTGATCAGATTTATGCTGATAGAGAAATCTGTATTACTAAATGAATACATAAGAGGAAAAGTACTAAATCAATAATCTAAGCTCCCACTTTTAAGAACCTTGAAAAAGAGCAAATACACTCAAAGCAACCAAAAAAAATTTTTTTCCAAAGAAAGGAAATAAAGTTAGGATCAGAAGTCATTCACATTGAAAACAGAAATCTTTTTAAAAAACCAATGAAACAAAAGAGCTGATTTATCGAAAAGCAAATGAAACTGACAAACTGTTAAGAGTGACAAAGGAAAAGGTACACAACACAAATCACCAATGTTAGGACTGAAATGGGAGAGCACTACAGTCTATTCATGTAAACCTGACAACTACAAGGAAAAGTTCAATTTTTCAAACTGCCACAAATCACACAACATAGCATAAGACGAGTAGCCTGATAACTATTACAGGACGGAATCTATAATTTGAAAACACTCGAAAAAGAAACCTCTGGCCCTAGATGGTCATTTAAGAATCCTACTATTTAATGAATTAAAAACAATTCCATACTTACAATTTATTTTATAAAGCTAGTATTTCCCTGGTATGAAATCAAAGATAGTACTGTATGTGGAAACTACATGCCACTAGCCCTCATAAAGTAGTTAAAAAAAAAAAAAACTTACAACTTATGGTAAAAAAAAAAAAAAGTTTTACAATAACAGAAAAAGGGAACGGAAATTTCCATCACTATTACTGAACAGAATGCTAAAGTAACATAATGAAACAAAACAAAAATTATACCAGAAAAGAATACAGCACTAGAATCTAGCAAGCAAAATAAGGCTTAAAAGAAAGGGCTAGAAGATTGTAAAATAAGAGTTAAAATTTTCCCTATTTGCAAATGACACAATAATCTATGTAGAAAATTTCAAAGAATTCCAACTCTTAAAATAAATGAATTTACCAAAGTCACAGAACACAACGTAAACATACAAAAATTAACTGAGTATAGTGCTAATAAATATGTCAACAAGATTTAAAAACAATGACTACCTATAATCTCACAAAAAATTGTATAGTTAGGTGTAAAAGTATAACTCTAACAAAATATATACACGATGGTATGCTGAAAATGTTAATGAAAGAAATAAAAGTAAATATTTTTAAAAAGGGAAATATCATGCTCATGAAGTGGAAGACTCAAAATAGTAAAGATATCAATTCTCACTAACTGATATACAGAGCCTATCTGAGTTCCTACTAAAATCCCATTTGCCTAAATAAATATTGACAAAAATAAATATAGTCCATTTAGGCAAATCTGACAGCTGGAAAGAGTAGCTCAATTCTTCAAGATGATTCTAAAATTTATAAAAGTAAAAACTAGAATAGCTAGAAAAAAGTTTTTTGAAAAATCAGGAATAAAATGGGAGGAATTAGTCTATGCTATGTGAAGACTTACACAGCTCCATGAATCAGAGTGTATGATAATATGGAACACAGAAATAGACTCACAGAAATGTGCTCAACTGACTTTTGACAGAAGAGCAACAAGTTGGCATGGTGATGGTTATTTATATTTCCAGCACTCTGGGAAGCTGCAGCAAGAGGATTGGAAGTTCAAGCCCAACTTGGGCAACTTAGTGATTTAGCAGGATCCCATCCCAAAATTTAAAAAAAGAAAAAAAAACAGTAAATAAAATGCAACAGCTCAATATAGGAATGAGAGCTTTTCAATCAACAGTGCTGGATCAGCTTGGCATCCATACCCCCCCCCAAAAAAATGGCCACTGAAGGCTGACATATAATAGAAAAATTAATTCTACATGTGTCATGAGATTAAATATAAAATGTAAACTGTAACACTTTTGAGAAAAAAAGAAAAATATTTGGAGTCTAGGGTTAGGCAGAGAGCTCTTAAGTTTGATACCAAAAAAAAAAAATCCGCAAAAGGAAAAACTGATTAAATGAACCTCATCAAAATTTAAAGCTTTTGCTTTGCAAAAATCCTATTAAATAGATAAAAAGACAAACTACAAATTGAAAAGAAAAACTTTGCAAACCACATACCTGAAAAAGGACTAGTATCTAGGATACATAAACACTACACTCATCAGTAAAAATCTAAACAATCTAACTGGAAAAAGGATAAAAAAGAAATGAAGGCACACCAACAGAAGAAATAGCAAATATGCATAAGAAAAAGCTTCCAACGTCACTGTCACTGACCACTGTGGAAATATAGTTAAAGCTACAGTGAGTTATAGTGCACACAGATCGGAATGGCTAAGGATAGGGACGTTAACTGCTGACAAGGACGTGGAGGAAATGGATCTCTCACACAGTGCTGGAAGGAAAGGAAAACGCAGCCACTCTGGGAATCTGTCTGGCTGTACAATACATGTAAAACTAAATTTGCAGACAAGGAGAGTGGTACTCTCACCACTCTGGAAGGCTGAGCTAGGAGACTCACACAGTTGAGCCTGGCCTGGGTAATTTAGGACTTAGGGAGACCCTGTCTCAAACAATTAAAAAAAAAAAAAAAAAAAAGACTGGAGAGACAGCTCAGTGTAAAGACCTTGGTTTGCAATTTCCAGTAGCCAAATAAAATATACCTAAGTCTGCAATTAACACTGGATCCAGCAACTACATTCCTGAACATTTATTCCAGAGAACTGAAGACTTAGATTTACATTACGTTACATTAGGAATTACAGGACTGTTTATATTTATAATAGCCCCAAATTAGAAAATAATCTTGGTTTCCTTCAAACAAATTCTGGTACATCCATACCATAGAATACCACTCAACAAAACTACTGATGATACACTATTGGCAATAACCTAGATGAATCTCTAGCCAACTTTGCTGAGTGAAAAAAATCCAATGGCGTTCTCACCAGGTCCCTGCCACACGTCCCACATGCACACAGACACAGCAACCGTCACAGCGGTCCACACTAAGAGACCTCTAAACAGCTCACCGGGTAGGGGCAGTCCAGGCTCTGTTGCACACATCGCGGCCCCTCCCAGCCGCCATCGGAACCGTCTACGGCAGCCGAGTGCTAGGACCAGGAGTTCTAAAACCGTCTGGCCCGGGAGAGCTTTACACACATTACAAGCGGGGCATTTATAGTATTAGAAATTAAAACGGAATGTCTTCCACCGCAAGAACCGCGAAGGGTGATCATTCCCCACCGCGCGCCCCAGGAAGTCCGCGCACACACGGCAACGGGCGGAGACAAAGGCGGATCTCGCGGAGAACCCCGCTCGGCCCCGGGCGGAGGCCGACCCGATGGCTCCTGGGCGCTGCTCCCAGTGCAGAGGGCGGCCGGAGAGGCTCGGGCTGCGGAGGGCGGCGGGCCGCGCGCTGGGACCCTTAGAGGGCGGGCCACTGCCTATCCCGCCAGCGCCCCGCCGGATGCTCCGGTCGGGTGAAGACCCGAACCCCTCGCGCGCCAGGCGGGTCTCTACGCAGATCAGCGGGTGCTAGTCGGGAATCGGGGGTTCTCGCGGAGCCCATAGACTCCGAGGGCTACAGAGGAGCACCGGAGACCCTGTGACTCGGGCCAGAAAGTTCTGGGGGGCCCGAGCGCGGACTCACCCGGCGCCGCGCGTCATCGGTGGTGGCCATGGCCGGGCGGGCGGGGAGCGAGTGGCGGGCTCTCCCTGCCTGGCCAGAGCGCGTCCCGCGGGCCGCGGCAAGGTGGGCGGGGTCGCGGGGGGCGGGGCGGGGCCCGCGGGGGACGAGATGGGGTGAGGCGGAGCGGCCGTTAGTGGGCGGGGCCCAGAGCGGGGCGGTGTTTCCCGCACATCGGGAGAGCCCCTCTGGGGCGCGCTTGGGGCTCAGAGGACCGAAGCCAGAACGGGAGGGCAGATGAGCAGAGCGGGAACGAGGGGAAGCCTACAGGAGGAAAGGGCCGGCTTAGCACCGTCGGCAGGAGCAGAGATTGCGGCCAGCGCAGACCGGAAGTGGGCGTGACTAGGCGGGCTGAGCGGCAATTGCGGCCCGCGCCGGGGACCGGAAGTGGGTGGGACGGGGCGTGACAGGGGGCGTGGTCGCCGGCGTTGGCCCGAGAGGCGGTGAGGTGTCCTGGGCCTCAGTCTTCTAAGCGCAGATCTCGCGGCCGGCTTAACTCCAACGCCGTCGCCAGCGCCATGGGGCCCGGCTGAGCCACCCTCCGGGAACAGCAGCATGATACAGATGGAGGGGCCTGTGGAGCCGAGCCCCGAGGCGGTGCTGGGCTTCCTAGCGGAGCGCGGTGGCCGTGTCCGGCAGGCGGACCTGGTGGAGCACTTCAGGGGCGCCCTGGGGGGCGAGCCGGAGCAGCGCGCCCGAGCCCGCACGCGCTTTAAGGAGTTGGTCAACGCCGTGGCCACCGTGCGCACCGACCCCGCCGACGGCACCAAGTATGTGCACCTGAAGAAGCGCTTCTGCGCGGGAGCCCCGCCGCCAGCGGACCCGCCCGGCCTGAGCCCCGATCCCACACGCGACTCGCCTGGTCCGTCTCCCAAGACCGCGCGTGACCTGTCCGCGCCGCCCCCCGAGCCTGCGCAGGACCCTGCGGGGCCGCCCTCTGAGACCGCTCTTGGGCCGCCCCGCCCACCCCCAGAAGACTGGCCCGCCAGCCCGGGGGCCACGCGGCCCGGACTGCGGGACCCAGCGCCTGGCGGTTCCACGCGGCCTGGGCGCAGCAGCCCCGCAGGTGCTTGCGGGGGAAGTCGTGGCAGGGGCTACTTGGACAGCGCATCGGTGGTCTCGTCCGCGGCGGCAGAGGAGGGCAGCGGGGCCGCAGTGGCACTGGACCCCTTGGAGCACGCCTGGATGCTGTCGGCTGCCGACGGCCACTGGGCCGGCCTGGAAGCCCTGCTCCTCTGCGAACCCGGCCTGCTGGCCAAGCGCGACTTCATCACTGGCTTCACCTGCCTACACTGGGCCGCCAAACACGGGCAGCAGGAGTTGCTGGCCACGCTGGTCAACTTCGCCGGCAAACACCAGCTGCCGGTGAACATCAACGCGCGCACGAGTGGAGGCTACACCCCCCTGCATCTGGCAGCCATGCATGGGCACGTGGAAGTGGTGAAGCTGCTGGTGGGGGCCTATGACGCCGACGTGGACATCAGGGACTACAGCGGGAGGAAGGCCTCCCAGTACTTGAGTGTAAGCGTCGCTGAGGAGATCAAGAGCCTGGTGGGCGCCCTGGACGAGGAGGAGGTGGACAGTGCGGCCAGCAGCGGGGGCGGGCGCTGGAGGCTGTCCAAGGTGCTCCCTGCACACCTCATCACCTACAAACTCTCACACGTGCTGGAGGATGGGGACAACCACCACTTGACTGAAGGGTGGGCTGGAGGCAAAGCCAAGGATCGAAAAGCTTCGGGCAGCTCTGGTGGAAGGATAAAACCCAGACTCAATAAGATCCGCTTCAAAACCCAGGTCATCCACAGCACGCTGTCTTCCCGGGACCCTGAGCAGCCGCTGGAGGAAGAAGAGGAGGAGGAGCGGACCTTTCGAGGCCACTCGTCCTCGTTCAAGTTGAGACCCAAATCCAATGTGTTTGGATAAAAGTAATTGTTTCCCGAAATGCTAAGGTTTGTCTGTCTTTGGGAAGGAATACTAGATAGGTAAGGAAAAGAGACCAGAAAAGACAGAATTACGCCTTCTTGAGGAGTTGGGGTGAGTTGGGAGAAATCCCTTCAGGCTAGCATTCTGGGGGAAGTGGATTTCTTTTAAGTGATTCATCAGATACTAGCTCTTCAATTCATTCGTATTAAGTGAAAAATACCACATATTAAAAATAGAGATTTTTTAAAGAGTGCTTCTTAATTATATTTCATTCTTTGTGTTAAAGTGAATGGTTTTATAAAAATTTTACTAACAGTTACCTTAAGTCCTTTTATAATAAGCTAAGTTGTGTCTGTGGAGGTTTAATTTGGCAGTGTCCTGATCTGTGCCTCCTCCCTACACCACCCCTTGAAGCTCTGGTTTCTAAAGACTAGAAATGTACTAAATTGAGGAACAGAATTGATGATTGAGAGTTTGTTTGCTTTAAGCGCTACTGGGTACATCCAAAGGAAGGAATAGTGCACTTTTATGTAACTTTTTCTAAGTAGCTACTTTTTGAACAGCAACAAAAAATGCAAATTGTAATGAAACTGGTAGCATTTGTGTCAGCAAAACTATATGCTACCTTGTTTTTACTGATTACATTTGTTTTTAAGGTACTACTGAAAGTCAGGTCTGAGATGAGTTTCAAAAATACTGAATAGAAAACAATGTAAATAAAAATGGGAATCCTGTTGGTATCCTATTTGTATTGTTATAACGGTCCAGTTATGTTTTTAAAGCAATTTCAATTTTAAATCACTAAAGAAATAGGCAACATTAACTGTTGAATTAAACTGTGCTTGGTTTCCATGTTTATCCAACACCACTGCACTCAGTGTGGGCCATTATTAATAACTACCCAAACTTTTATTTAGAGGGAACACTTAGCCTATGGTACTTTTAAATAAAATACTGTCTCTTGTTCTGATTGTCATTAACTTGTCTTTCTATTGTAACAGTCTAAATTTGCTAGGGTTTTTATGCTGGGATTTACATAATCTTTGAACATATTGGTACATTATGTACTGCATTACTGTTAGGAATTAACAGAAACTGTAGGGTTGGGGTTAAATTTGCAAAAGATGGCATGTTCGTGAGCCTATGCTATGAAGTAATTATTAAGTCAATGATTCTTCTGTAAAAGATATTTTTTATTTCACTAATACATTCCTAATTTCTATGTTTTGCAGCAACATTTTGCAAATGTTTAAAATGGTAAATCTAGCTTTTCAGTTTCTTTACATCTGCTCAAAGAGCTATGGTATAGTTCCTGAAAAGCTGAGTAGTAAATCTTACCGGATTAAACACGCACTTTATAAAAGGAAAAGAGAACAAACAGAACTATTTCTGTATTTAAATGCTGCTGGGTATTCAATTCATTCATATGTAAGTGAAAAATACCACTTATTAAAAGTAGAGATTTTTTTAAAAGAGTGGTTCTTAATTATATTTCATACTATATTTGTGTTAAAGTAAATGGTTTTATAATTAAAATTTTACTAGCAGGTACCTTAAGCCCTTTTATAATAAGCTAAGATGTGTTTATAGAGGGTTAATTTGACAATGTCCTTTTCTCAAATGTTTTTGGTCTCTTGAGTGCTGACACCGAAGTTGCTAGTACAGCCTGCCATAGACAGGAGTAAATTGCACCATGCAGGAGCCCACACAGGATCTGTGCAGAGCCGTGACATTTAGTGCTCTTAGATCTTTAGTTTTCTAAGTCATAGGAATTTGTAACAAGTTCATCAACCATATCAGTGCCTACTTGGCAATTGTATTTGCTTAAAAAGGGGTAAAAAATCCACAAAATGCATAAACTACTGTGCATTTGTCTCCCTTTATTAATGTTTTAGGATTTGGGAAATGGACCATGTACATTTGAAAAGCACTTTTATTCACACGTGGGGGGAGAACTAGCCTAGTTTTGTGTAAATTAAAATAAGTTCATGGAGGGTGAGAAGCAGTCATTGGTTCTGAATCTATACATTACTAGATAGTACAGAATAAGCTACAACTTTCCACAGAAAAATCTTTTAATTTCATAGACATGTAAAATTAGGACAACTGTAGACCCTTCAGAGCCATCTAAAGGCTCTGTTGGTCAGTGTTAATCTCCTAAACTATATGTTAATAATTAATTACACAAAATCTATAATTTGCTAGATCTTTAGAGAATGAGTTACTTTTTCACACTAAAGGTTCTAACTTTCTGGTAAAAGAATGATTTAAATTTTCCAAAGTCATTCCTGGAGGAGAGCTGTGATACCACTTCTTGTTATGGTGTGTTTGTGTGCAGTAAGTGTAGTATTTTCAGCTACTTATCTCCATATTCCTCATGTTTCAATTCTTAATCACAACTATTAATATATTGAGTTGTGCCTGTCATTAATGAACATATGTCAAATGCTTAGATGTTTATTGACATGTGACTGTGTTTTTACACAAATATGTTCCTGTGCTTTTTGCAGGTAGTCTTGAAACTAGTAAATGACACTGTTTTCTTGGTATGAAAAATGTGGATAGCTTATATAGCTTAACAAATCTGGTACTAGTTTATTCATGCCTAAAATTGAGTCTAGGATGCCTTGTCTCTCACTTTTTTAAGTAAGTGGAAGTTTGAGAAAGTAAAATCAGTTTTTAAAGTGCATTTTTGTCAAAATAAAATGTTCATACTAAAATGTCTCTGAGTTGTCTGATTTTCTGCAGTCTTTCAGTCATCTTCTGTAATTCCGTTTATTGTTCATGAAATGCTTCTTGAGGTCTCTGTCCAATGGTTGAGCTAGCAATTGTTCACACATGCAGAGCTGAGGGCACAGAGCACCCCAGTCAAACGGGTGTCCCAGCTGAGCCTGAGAGGTGAGCTAGTTAAGCAAAGGTGTGTCACATGACAAATGTATAAATAAATGTATTATGGTGGTTGAGCAGTTCCGTTCCTCCCTTCTGGAAAGAAGGCTCCACCTGACCTCAGCTTTCTGTATTTGTCACTTATCATAATTTCTCCATTCTCTTGTCAATCATGTTATTTGACCCTTTCCTACCCATCAGGGGACAGACCAAATATCCCTAGTTAACAGGAAATGATTGGTGGCTGTTAGGGTCACAGGACCTGAAGGGAAGATCTTAGGAGTCCTTCCCATGAGTTATTCTTCCTGCACTCTGGATTGCCACGTTTTGGGTGAAACTTGTAATTCAGTAGTGGTGAAGGAAGAATCCACTTGAAGAGATGGTAGTAACTCTGACATCATCTTTTAGAAACACCTACTTGGGACACACAAGCTGTAAGCCCACCCTGACCAAACCTTGAGACAAGTGTGGGATAGCCTGTTAAAGAGTTTTCTGGCACAATAGAGAAGCAGAAGAAAGAGAATGAAGTGGCTATTTATTTTAGGATGCAGAGAGAGGAGAAGAGCCCACAACTCCCAGGGGTTTGGCTTTCTCCTTCCTACCAGATACAGAGGGGTAGAGAGTGTTACATGACCTCTGATCAGAAGTGGCACATAGGGAAGACATTGATGATGTGCAAGAAACGAGTTTTCTTCTGGTACAAACAGGAAAATAACAACTTGGGCTGAAGGGGAAGAAGGAGGGAGTGGCTGGCTGGGCAAGCGTTCTACTTTGGTCTTCCACCATGTTAGACCATTGCCATAACTGTACAAGAATTTATACTAGGGCAAGAACCTTTCACTGCCTTTTTCCACTTTTGCCAGCATCCTTCAAACAATGGATGTTAATTCATTTTTTCACCTAGATGCCATCTGAATCTATAGTTTGCTAAATCTGTGTGCCTCAGATGGCGGAGAAATGTGGGAAACCTTGATACAATTGAATCCTTGGTGCGATTGCTTTCTTAGGGAGAGATGGCTGCTGGAGTTGGTGTTCTTTTGTAATTATCCATAAAATGTGTTTTGCTGTAACTGAAAGATAGTAAACAATTTGTTTCTAGAATGACATCTTCAAAGTGCCTGTTTTAAAATGATTCATTGAGTTATTCAAGCAATTGACGGTATCTTTGAAGACTTTTGTTAGAGAATTTTGTATTTTGCTAAGTAAATAGCATTATTAGGAGTTTCTTATATGAATAATCCCAAAATTAAATACTTTCGGAACTTGCTGCAAACCAGTGTTCTTTGAAATTGAGTCAAGACATCAAAATATTTGCCTGCATGCACCTCACAGATCAACAACAGGCTGGAGAGAACAGTGATCCCCTAGCCAGTATGCTTCAGAAAAACTGTAAGCAATATAAAAGGGTCCTGAGACCTCCACCATTCACCTGTCTGAAAGAAAGGAGAAACATGACAAGGCAAAGAAACAGCAAAAAGCCTCCATCTGCTGACCCAGGGAAAATAAGTCCAGGACAGGTGAATGCAGAGGAGATCGAGGGCAGCAAACATGCAATATCAGACACAGCCTCATGGAAATAAAGAAATACTTCCGTGACCTCATCAACGAATTTAAATCTGAAATTCTAACTCAGGTGAAGCAAGATATAAGAAGATTAATAAAAGAAATGCTGGGCACTCCACAAGAAGACACAAATGAAAGAATGGAGGAACCCAGAGAAAAGAAATAAACCTTTGATGAAGAATATAAACAAAATCTAGAGTACGTGAAACAGATCCAAATCTGTTTGATATTAGAGAATATCAGGAAATTAAAAACTCCATTGAAAGCTGGCAAAATTTCGTAACAGAAACTAAAGACAGACTCAAAACTTGAAGATAGATTTGCAATGTATGATTGTGAAAATAAAAATAACAAGGAACCAAGAAGTAACAATACAAATGCTACAAGACGACAAGAAAATTTATAATTTAAGAATAAAAAATGTGAATGAGGCCATGCCCAGCAACCACCATGCAACCAGCTGGACCCAGATTCCAGCTTTGGGCCCCCACCGCACACTCTGGCGGAATCCCAGCACATGGAGGGGGACTTTGAGCCTGCTCCCAGGTGGTAAGACCACCACCCGCTGCGTCCCAGACCACCCCGGGCCACACATGGGGATGGGCGCCAAACTGGGCCATGCCCAGCCACCACCAAGCAGCCAGTGGGACCCAGATTCCAGCTTTGGGCCCTCACCATGTGCTTGGGTGGAATCCCAGCCCATGGAAAGGGACTTAGCCTGCTCCCAGGTGGTAAGACCATGTGCAGCATCACAGACCACCCTGGGCTGCATATGGGGACAGGGGCCCAACTGGGCCATGCCCAGTGACTGCCAAGCAGCTAGCAGGACCAAGATTATAGCTTCAGGCCCTGAATGTGCACTCTGGCAGAATCACAGTGCACAGAAAAAACTTGGAATTTAGCTCCCAGGTGGCAAACCTTGGACTACAGTGGATTAACTGTGCCAGTGTGGTGAGTATGGCCCTAAAATAGAGGTGCATATAGTGGGTAAATAGGGCAAGTAGTAAATCCTCCTCCTACTAATTGTAAGACCTTCATGAGTCTGAAAAGTGTGAGTGACCACCTCCTACACACAGAAAACATCAGGCAGAGTGAAAATGACAAAAAAAAAAAAAAAGCAAAATGCAGTCTCAAACATCTAGGCCACCAGAAGCAAATGCAGGAGATATTGAAATAGAGGACCACAAAAGTAATACCAGGAACCTCTGAAAAGATAGCAAGCAAATTAAAAAAACAACTCCATGAGGCTATAGAGGAAATCAAATTAGAAGTATTCTCTCACATAAAGACAGAAATAACAATCTTAGTAAAGGAGTTGCTGAGCACAGCTAAAGAAGAAATTGAGAAAAAAGTACAGAGGCATGGGAAACTGATTGAAACCTTGAATGAACAATATACAAAACATGCAGAATTTGTGAAACAAACTGAAAGAGATATCCAAGAAACAAAAAATTCTACTGAAAGCTTGCAAAGCTGCTTAAATGAAGCTGAGGATAGGATTTTGGACCTTGAGGAGAGGATCACAATTAGTGATCATGAAAGGATAGAACTTTTAAAAATAACAAAGCA